>MU182160.1:157383-168909 GCA_016904865.1 Pissodes strobi
GGAACTCTGACTGCTTATAGCAAAAGCGCGAGCTTAAAGAACTCTAACTGGGTCAGAACTTCATCGTTCTTTCCACGCTTCCCAAAAAATATTCAGATCAGGAATTTTTACGGTTCATTTATGAACCCTTTGGGATGGCTCAGCTTTGAATGGGACTTTGACTGCTTATAGCAAAAGCGCGAGCTGAAATAACTCTAATTGGGTTACAATTTGATCGTCTTTTCAGAATATCCAGATCAGGAATTGGACAGTTCATTTATAAACCCTTTGGGTTAGTTTGGACTAGTTTGGGTTAGTTTGGGTTAGCAAGATGAACTTCACGAAGCACGTAGAAAAAGCAGCATTTAAAGCCAGCAAAACCGCAATGGCATTGGGCAGACTTATGCCAAATGTGGAGGGTCCCGATATGCAAAAGAGGAAGACTTTGTGCTCCGTAGTCAGTTCGGTGCTGCTCTACGCGGCTCCCGCATGGCACACGACAATGAAATTAAATAAATGTAAAGAAATGTATAGTAAAATACAGAGACAAATGGCAATACGAATCTGCAGCACCTACAGAACCTCATTGACAGACGCTTTACTGGTCATAGCAGTAGAACCCCCGTGGACCTGCTCATAAAGGAAAGAGTTGCAATTTTCGAAATCCACGATACGGACAAAAATACCAAAAAGATAAAGGCAAGAGAACGTCATTTGGAGGAATGACAACGTCGCTGGCAAGCATCAAGGAAGGGCAGATGGACCTTCAGGCTAATTCCCAAAATAGCATTATGGCTGGAAACACGAACCACTTCCTGACACAATTCCTTACGGGGCATGGCAGCTTTAGGGATTTTATAGGACCATAGGCGAAACAGAGGACGACGAATGTGTATACTGTGTCGAAGGGAACACAGCGGAGCACACAGTGTTCTACTGTCCACACTGGAAGCAGCAACGGGAAATATGCCAAGAGACACTAGGCATTGTATTAAACCCAGAGGACACAGTCAAAACAATGACAGACAGTAGAGACAACTACGAGGCGATCAACCGAATGATCATCCAAATATTAAAGGAAAAAGAAGAAAAGAAAGGCTATCTGGTGAATGGCTGAATGGACAGCACTCCGAGACACATCCAGCAGCTTTTCCTGAAGAAATGCCGCAAGGTGGTTCCGGGAAAAGAAAAGAACCTGCTAAGAGTAGGGGAATGGTTTTAGTGGGTCGGCCTAGCCGAAGTCCCACACACACTTCCTTGGAGCGCCAGAACACCAGTGCTCCAGGGGGTACTCAGGCACGTATTTCCAATCCCTACTATATAAAAAAGGGTTAGTTCAAAGCCTCAGGGGGTTTGGGTTAGTTCAAAGCCTCAGCTTTGAATGGGACTTTGACTGCTTATAGCAAACGTGCGAGCTTAAAGAACTCTAATCGGGTCAGAACTTCATCATCCTTTCCACCCCTCCTAAAGAGTATTTAGATCAGGAATTGGGCAGGTTATTTATATACCCTTTGGGATGCCGAGGGGATGCCTGAGCTTTGAAGGGGACTTTGACTGCTTATAGCAAAAGCGAGAGCTGAAATAACTCTAATTGGATCAAAACATCATGGTCCTTTTTACGATACCTAAAGGATCTTGAGGTCATGGACTGGACGGTTCATTTATAAATTCCTTCGATTGTTTCCGTTTTGAATGGGACTCTGACGGCATAGAGCAAATGGGAGAGATTGTAAAACTGGGGTCGGGAGGAGCCAAAATCAAACATCAGTTTTCACGTTAGATAACTATGTTCAATGTTCATCTCTTTTTTGAGACTTTTTTTTATGGAAATTACACACACACACTGATAATTAACGGATGATTATCTTCAATTCTCACTTCTACAGAGAAAATGCAAACTTCTTAAAGAAGGTTTGAAAATTATAAATATTGTTTTCTCCTCCTACATATCCTTATTAAATCGAAGTTTGCACCTCCTGCACCAGATTCAAGGTTGATATCTAAAACACTTTGCTTTTCTACGTTTTAGGGCATTTAATGCTCTTTTTCTGCGGCAACAACTACAATAGTTTGATAAAGAAGTTTTTATGTTAATAACTAAGATTCTGACGTCTTTTACATCTCAATATACCCTAAAAGCAAACACCCCTATTCCTGCACGAAATCACCCTTTGACAAATGACGTTCCACATCGGATTTCAGGCAATATAGACTAAATAGACTAAACAGCGAACAGATCCGATATAATTGATAGAGCCGGAATGATTTGTATTCAACAGCCGCGCCTGTCATATTTTGACTCGAGACAGCTTGCGAACGGATGTCTTGTAAATTTTGGAGGTAAACGGGGGGGAGGAGGGCCCGGTACGGGGATCGAAGGGTTGATTGGATTAGATTTGTCACTGTCTCAAGTTGACCGGAAGTTTCGGAAATTTGGAATTTCTGATTAATTCGGAAGCACGGTGACGCGGGACCCGAACGAAATATACGGAGGCGCTAATTCTTATGTTGTCCTCGAGTCATTATTACTTTATAATATAAAATACTTTAAACGGTGTTGTTTTGATGACTAGAGACACTTTATAGTTTTTATTGATGTTATTTTTGGGCTTCGCCATCAGCTTCAATTTTATTCCTCGTTACGTGGCCGAACCTCTTTGCCTTGACCGTGTAGTTTCTTTAGAAATTATTGTCATTGTACTTTTTCTTAACAAACGTGTATTATTTTTTTGTCCGCCTATTTCTCTAGTATTTTCTCCAATTTCATTTTTCAAATTATTTTATTATTTTCTTTTTATGTAACACTACTTATTAATTGCTTAAGTTTGCTCAACGGTTTCAACAATAATTAAAGTCGTGGGTCTATATCTGGTGAGTTAGGTGAAGGCGCCACTAAATTTTTAACTAGGAATATATCAATATTTTTTGCACATTGAAATCAGGGCAGTAAATTTAGATACTTACCCTAGATAAGATTATCGTGAAAATTGACGTTAGCTTCTTCTTCTTCCTCAGCCATTTGATGTCCACTCCTGAACATAGGCGTCTTCCAATGATCAATATTTGCTGGGCGGTCTGGATCCAATTCTTTTCCACATGTCGTTGGATGTCATCTCTCCATCTGGCCTTTGGGCATCCGATACTTCTCTTTGACTCTCTTGGTCTACATTGCATCAGGGTTTTTGTCCATTTCGAGTTGTTTCTGGCTACATGGCCTGCCCAACTCCACTTCAACCTCGCTACTTTTTCAATGATGTCACAAACTCCTATTCTTCTCCTGAATTTCTTAGTTACGTATCCTATCTCTCAGGCTTACTCCTAGTATTGCTCTCCCCATCGTCCTTTAGCAGACCCGGAGGCGGTTTGCACTGTTTGCTGTGAGTGGCATTGTTTCGAGCCCATATGTCGCCACTGGCAGGACGCATGTATCATAGACTTTTCTTTTTAGATTTGTAGGAATGGTCGGTTGACGGAGGAGGTAGCTGAAGTTCCCGAATGCCATCCAGACGAGGCCGATTCGTCGGGTGATCTCTGCTGTTTGATTTCCTCTCCCAAATTGGATGTTATGTCCCAGATAGTTATACTGATTGACTACCTCCAGTGTGTGGTTCTCAATGGTGACTATAATGTCATCTGGACTCATGATTTCGTTTTTTTGAAGGTTCATTTTGAGACCAACAGCTTGGGAGGCGTCCTTGAGTTCTTGGATCATTGTTGATAATTCGTTTGGCTCGTTGCTGAACAAGACAATATCATCTATAAAACGGAGGTGGTTTCTGGCTCAGGCGATTTGTTATGTTTTTGTTAACAGCTTGTAGAAGATAGACAGCAGGCTGATGGGTCTCTAATTTTCCATGTTCGTATTGTCACCTTTTTTGAAAACGAGCATTTTTTCAGGAATCTGGAATCCTTTCTTCATCGAGGCATTTATTTAGTAGAATTAAGAGGGCTTCTTTAAGTGTCTCTCCTCCAATTTTTATCATCTCGTTCGTGATCTGGTCTTCTCCTGGAGCCTTACAATTTTCGAGCTGTTTTAAAGCTGCCTCTAGCTCGTTATTATCTATGGGCTCTAATTCTTCTGATCCCACGTTCAAGATTGATTTTCGTGTTTCGTCTTGCGGGACTGCCACTGATTGTTTGTAGAGCTTTCGATAAAAGTTCTCAACAGTTTCAGCGATAATATCTCTTTCATTGACAATTTCTCCCTAGCAATTTTTCATTTGGTGAATGATCAGCTTGCCCCTAGATCGCATAGAACGAAGCACTCCCATGTTCGTGTTTGTTCTGATGGAATCCTCGATCAATCTTGTGTTTCGTGTTCTCTGATCCCTTCTGATAGCCGTTTTCACTTTTTTTTTGTTGAGATCATTGTATGTGGGTGAGTTTTTGTTAGCATTTCTTCGTTCATCTCCCAGGTTTTTAGTTTCAGGGTTGAATTTTGGATTCTCCTGTTTTTGAAGTGCACTCACTTTCTTTACTCCTGTTCGAATGCTGTTAGTAATTTTGGATGAGAGCTCGCCTAATTCCATTTCTCGCAATGCTTCTGTTTGTTGTAGCTTCTTGTCGATATAACGGTTGTATTCTTCTTCTTTTTCTCTTAGCTCACTTATGG
The DNA here is from genome assembly GCA_016904865.1 of Pissodes strobi. Classification (NCBI taxonomy): domain Eukaryota; kingdom Metazoa; phylum Arthropoda; class Insecta; order Coleoptera; family Curculionidae; genus Pissodes; species Pissodes strobi. The sequence continues at coordinate 161,975 of MU182160.1, forward strand.
CGGGACGGCTCTTCCTTTCTATTAGACGTGTTCTCTCCAGTAGGGTATTGATATGTATTTTGGCGCTGATCAGCCTGTATTGAAGCGATTTATGACCGAGATATCTAAGCACATTCGGTTGTTCGATGTGAGGATGTAATCTATTTCGTTTTTGATCCTGCCGTTGCTAGATCCTCGTAGAACTGTGCCACATCTTTCTCGGTTGAGGTGGACGTGAGGGCATAAGCACAAATGATCTGGATGCTAAACATTTGGTTCAATTTCAGTACGGTGTAGATCACCCTGTCTAATAATGGACTTGATCTTGGTGATGAGGTGCTATGAATTAGCAGTTCTACGCCACCGATGCGATGTGTGAATTTTCGTCCTTGATATTTTGGAATAGAAGGGGTCCGGATTTGAGAATGATGGTTGCTTCGCCTTTTCGCCTCGTCTCGTTGATCCCGAGCACGTCACATTTGATGTTCTGCAGTTCGTGCTCTAAGCAGGAGAGATGTTCATCAAATCTCATGCTGCGAATATTATATGCTGCGGCATAGAGAATCTTATCTAGGTTTTGGTTTTTCGTCGTTTTCCTTGTAGTTTGTGGCGAATTTTTGCCTCCCCCAGATTCTGTGAGGCAGAATCCTTTCGGAGTGTGGGAGTTACGGGCATTAGATGCTGCACACACCTGGGGATCAGTTCCGGTTTTTTTTCAAATTTCGCCATGTGAATTTTTGAAGGCTTTTAGCCATAATCTTCCACGCTGGTCGGACGGGTTGGAAGATGGTTGTGTAGCCGCCCACTCTGGGTCAGACGCTACTGATCACCATATCTGGTTACCCTCACTTGGTTTAGCCTGTGGGTCAACACAGTTACCAGGGTGTGGCGCTTGGAGCCATCAAGTGAGAGTTGGGTGTCTCGTGAGGACCACTTGCTCCAAAACCCCTTCCCGTCTATGACCTTGGGGTGACCTTTTAGAACAAAAAGTGCTACCTCTCCGACACATCCCTACACCCCTTACCGTTAGATTACCAAAATAAATATCTGGATTCTAATTAAACTGTTTATTTAAATATTAACAAACTTTGCATACACTCTAAAGAAAATTACTTCTATCTCAAATTAAATTGAGCCAATAAACTCTAATGTATTTTATCGAGATTATCGGACCAATGGTCTAGGTAAGTTTTAATTTTTCCCCTATAATAATAACATTACTCTATCCATCCTATCAATCACATAAGAGCGGTAATATCATTAAATCAATAAACAGTTACTAAAAATATACTCAATCAATAAGATAACCTGTAAAGTAAATATGTATATATAGCCGGTAAATATCTACGGGTGAGAACGAAGTGAGCTCAGTTCGATACCGGTATCAGGGCGAAAAATTAAAGTTGCAAATTGCAGTTACTTTAAACAAATTACTGCCATGAGGCTTACAGCCAATTACAGTAAAAATTAATCAATTAATTATCATAATATTAGCAAAATGAATTCTTTGCTCGAGGCAATATCAGATAGGATAATGAGAAAACAAGTATCTTTATAGCAATTATGATGTATCTCTCTAGTCGTATACTTCATGGCTGAAGTGTCGTGATCTCATGGTTGCCATTTAAGTTGTGGTTTGGACAATATTCCTTCATTTATTCCTGTCTGAGGCATTCCTGATGTTCTCTTGAAACGGAGCACCGGCGAATTCCTTAACTTGGTCGATCCATCGTCTTGGGGAGCGTCCTCGAGGTCGTTTCCCCTCTAGCTTCCCCTGTAAACAACCAGTTTTTCCAGATTGTCGTTCTTCCTTCTAGTGACGTGTCCAAAGTATGTCAGGATTCGCCGCTTTATTACACTTGACAGCCTTTCCTGAATTCCCAATTGTTCTAGTATTGAAACAATGGTTCTGCGTGCTGTCTCGACCTTGAGTATTCCTATGCTAGTGTTGTATAACTGTGTCAATAGTATGACAAGGTGTAACGGGGTTCCCATATCTAGTAACACTTCCCAGAGGTGAGACCATTCCACGCAGTCCAAGGCTTTACTGTAATCGAGAAAACATAGAAACGTAGGGTTCCCGAACTCTCTTGCCTTCACGATGATCTGTCGTACGTTCATAATCTGTTCTCTGGTGCCTTTTCTGGTTACGAATCCGGCTTGTTGAAATTTTTGAGTCGGTTTAGCAGGATTCTAAGCATAACTTTACTTGGATGGGATATCAGTGCGATGGTTCTGTAGTTGCTACATTTTTGACAACGATATAGAAAGCAAACGACCTACAGTCGTTTAACAGTAAGTTCATGAATCAAAATAATCTTCTTCTTCTTCTTTTTGTGCTTATCCATTAATGGATGTTGGCAACTACATTTTCCATAGCTTCTCTATCTCTGGCCGTGTGGATCAATGTTTGAATGTCACCTATGCCAGTCCAAGTTCCTTAGCCATAATATCCTCTTTCGTCCTAGTCCTCTTCTACCCTCGATAATCAGTTGCAGAAATTGATATTTATGATTGCGCATTATGTGACCCAGGTATGCAGTATTTCTTTTTTTAATAATGTTTGTAACCCCTGAGAACGTCTTCGTTTCATATTCTGGCTATTCATGGTATCTTAAGAATTCTTCAGTATATCCACATTTCAAATACTTTTAGACTTCAGCCTTTCACACCGTACAGAAGCACCGACCAAACGAAGCACCCCACAAATCTCAATCGAAGACCAATGTCAAAGTCGCTACAAGTGAACACTTTTCTAAATTTCAGGAATGCGCCTCGGGCTTGCTCGATTCTGCGTTCAATTTCCTTGTCTGATGACCATTCCTCATAAAGCCATGTTCCTAGGTACTTAAATGTTTCCACTCGTTCTAAGCGTTTTCCGTTTACGTTGGCGTTTCTAAATGCATCTATCTCTCTCGTGACAACCATGAATCTAGTTTTCTTGGTGATCATGTTTAATCCCATATCCTGGCTATAATCTCCCACCACATTAACCAGCTGTTGCAGATCATTCATGTTGTCGGCAATCAGGACTGTGTCGTCAGCATAGCTTATGTTATTTATCCAGATTCCATTGACTATGATCTGAATTTCCTTATCCTCAAACGATACATGAAAGATGGCTTCCGACTATAGATTAAACAAGTGTAGTGCATCAAGATAACACTCGCTATTTCATAAATTAGATCGTGAAGGTAACCCGACTAGTTCGAGATCTAGACGAAGGTTATTTACATTACCTATTACACGTAATATTATTGTTTAACTTCAATGAACGAGATACTCGACACGGGTTACAGGGCTAAGTCAACCTTGTTGAATTAGCGTTGTTATTGTAACATTATATTTATAATACGAACCTACACCAACCCCGGAATATATAGAGAGAATATAAGACTGAATGAGGCATTGATATGTGTACGTAGATTATAAGAATATACATTATGTCGCGTTACTGATGGACGTTTAGCCCCAAGGGAGGAACCCTAGTTGTATTATAAATAATTTTAACTATCCAGTATTGACATATTAACAAGTAACAACCACACTATTCATCACACATAATTTTTATGCAATATGGCCTATAATTTCAGAAAATACACATACTAGCTCATTTGCCAATTAATTCAACGCCACAATCAAATGATGGTCAAAAATAATTTTCGATACTCAAACTGTCTGCTCGCCTTGAGTGTCCAGACGAAGAGCTCATCAATTCCCCCTAAAAAGAAGATATACCATATCTGTCAAGAGGGTGCTCCAAACGGAGTGAGCATTCCTTGATATTGGTGGATTCTACTCGGAAGTAAGTTAGCGAAAGTATCGACAGCACAAATCGACCAGTAAAACGGGAAAATCGCACTAGTGGATTTTGTAACATTTATAACGTTACACTTATTGTTGCCGCTCCAACCAAATAATGCCTTCCAAAGCCTATTGCTTCTTGAACCCTGCACACTTTTCTGTCCTTAACTGTTTTTATATTTTGCTTAATTTTCTTTTACTCATTAGGCGATCGGCTACTATAACCCAAACTGGGCCTGATAAACTTTTGAAACACCAAAATTAGGCACCTTTTTCTCAATATTACATAGCCCTGCAGCATTCCCTTTTGCTGTTTCGTTCTATAGACAAGAGCGATACTTCCGCATCGTCCCCGTCAATATTTGATCTTCTTTAATAAAATTTATTGTCCACCCTCCTCACGTTTATTTTCGGATATTAATCACCTCAACCCTTCGGGCCCGATTCCTGTCCCCCTCCCTCCTCCCACTCCTGTCCCTTATTTATGCCCTTTGCACTCCCTTAGATGACGTCCATATATCTCGTGTCTCTAACGTATATTCGCGCAACGCTGATGTCCATAACTCATGAATATATTAAAAGGAAACCTTTATGATTTCCAGTCGGTGCGGAAAAGATATATGTGACGTGACTTTCGCTAAAAGAAAAGATGTATGAAAGTGCTAATAGCTTTTCCTTTTGATACGGCTTTGGAAACTAATTATTGGGCAGAGATGGACCTCGGGCAGGACTGCCTTATCGCGAACGTACACGGAACGTAAATAATTAATGCATTAATAAGAAGATAATTTTCTTCATAATATGTAGCATCAAAATGGGCATATGAAATAGTACACCCCATAATCTATTTGAAATTTTGAAGATGGACATCCTAATATTGATAAGGCCGCAACTTTATTATGGTAGATTAGAATAAACTCTTGCCTAGTAATAGCAAAGGCCCGAATGTTGCCCTTAAGGTAATGCAAAATTTTCTACCCTATGCGATTTTGGAGAAAGACTAAGTGGCTGCAGGGTAATTAATCCAGAACAATTAATTCGAAAGATCTGACTGGTCATTGAAAGGTTTCGGAAGCTTTAGGCGGAATCATTCTTAACGTGCTTATCCAGTGGTTATGGAGCAAATTAGAAAACACAGGGACTATCAAAATGTTGTGTGTATACGTGAGGAACAATATTAATTAATATTTTTACAATAAGCTGAAACGACAATTTCAATAGCGCGAAACATTTTAGATAATCTTTTTTAATATCAGCCTGGCATTCAGAGGAATAGAGATGGGGTATTTAGCAAGCTTTATAAAATATTTTGCGGAGGCTACAAGCCTAAATACCTCAAAATAATTTTTCACTGAAGATACCTGTTAATATTCCAAACTCCTCTTAATCTCAGCGCGAAAGTCAGGGAGTGACAGGGTACATAGCAAGCCTCAATTTTTAAATATTCTGCAGAGGCTGGCTACAATTATGAAGGCCCCAAAATAATTTTTTCACTGAAGATACCTGTTAATATTTCGAATATATCCTCTTAATATCAGCGCGAAATTCAAGAGATGACTTCCAACCATCAATTTATAAAATATCTTGCAGAGGCTATAAGCTTGAATGCCTCAAAATAATTTTTCACTGAAGATCCTGTTAATATTCTAAACTCCTCTTAATCTCAGCGCGGAAGTCAGGGAGTGACGGGGTGCCTAGCAAGCCTCAATTTTTAAATATTCTGCAGATGCTGGCTACAATTATGAAGTCCCCAAAATAATTTTTTCACTGAAGATGCCTGTTAATATTCCAAACATATCCTCTTAATATCATTGCGAATTTCAGTGGATTACGGGATACATAGCAAGCCTCAATTTAAAAAATATGTTGCAGATACTATAAACACGAAGGCTCCAAAATACAATATTTACTGAAGATACCAGTTAATGTTCCAAACATATCCTCTTAATATCAGCGCGAAATTTAACTTATAAAATATCTTGCAGAGGCTACAAACATTGAGGCCCCAAAATAAAATTTTCACTGAGGATACCTGTTAATATTTGAAACATTGCCTCTTAATCTCAGTGCGAAATTCAGAGGGTTGCGGAATACTTATCAAGCCTCAATTTAAAAAATATTTTGCAGATGCTATAAACATGAAGGCCCCAAAATACAATTTTTACTGAAGATACCTGTTAATACCCCAAACATATCCTCTTAATATCAGCGCGAAACTCCGGGGTGACTATCAACCATCAATTTATAAAATATCTTGCAGAGGCTACAAACAAGAAGTCCCCAAAATAAAATTTTCACTGAAGATACATGTTAATATTTTAAACATTATTGCTTAACTCAGCGCGAAATTCAAACGGTTGCGGGATACATAGCAAGTCTCAATTTATACAATATTTTGCACAGGCTATAAATATGAAGGTTCCAAAATACAATTATCACTGAAGATACCTGTTAATATACCAAACATATCCTCTTAATCTCAGCGCGAAATTTAGGAGATTACTACCAATCAACAATTTATAAAATATCTTGCAGAGGCTACAAATATGAAGGCCCCAAAATAAAATTTTCACTGAAGATACCTGTTAATATTTCAAATACTCCCTCTCAATCTCAGCGCGAAATTCAGAGGGTTATGAGATTCATAGCAAGCCTCAATTTAGAAAATATTTTGCAGAGGCTATAAACATGAAGGCCCCAAAATATAATTTTTACTGAAGATACCTGTTAATATTCTAAAACATATCCTCTTAATATCAGCACGAAATTCAGGAGGTGACTACCAACCATCAATTTATAAAATATCTTGCGGAGGCTACAAACATTAAGGCCCCAAAATGAAATTTTCACTGAAATATTTCAAATATTCCCTCTTAATCTCAGCGCAAAATTCAGAGGATTGCGGGATACATAACAAGCCTCAATTTATAAAATATTTTGCGGACGCTTTAAAAATGTAGGCCCCAAAATACAATTTTCACTGAAGATACCTGGTAATATTCTAAACATCTCCTGTTAATATCAGCGCGAAAATCAGGAGATGACTACAAATAACCAATTTATTAAATATCTTGCAGAGGCACTGAAGATACCTGTTAATATTTCAAACATTCCCTCTTAATCTCAGAGCGAAATTCAGAGGGTTGCGGGAT
>MU182160.1:176274-205805 GCA_016904865.1 Pissodes strobi
GGGGGGAAAAAGCAAATATTTAATACCTCATAACTTTCCCCAGAAAAGTGTGCAAAATTTGAAAATTGGTGTGCAAAATTAGTTGAACCTACCAGCATCAAAATTTTTAAACTTTTTGACAAACGGGGGGGAAAATGCAAATCTTTAACACCTCATAACTTTCTCCACAAAAGTGTGCAAAAATTGAAAATAGGTGTGCAAAATTGTGCAAAATTTGCCGAATCGAGTGACATCAAAATTTTTCAATTTTGCAACAGACGGGGGGGACCGGTCAAGTTTGCCCCCCGTATAAAAAGCAGCTCTAGTTTTCCTTGTGTGGGTGTGCAAAATTTTATTTGCGGTGTGCAAAATTGTGCAAAATGTGTGCAAAATTATGCTTCATTTATTTTTGAAATTTGTTTAATACGGGGGGCAAGCTTGACCGACCCCAGATTCTCCACTTATTGTTTAATTGTCTCTTAAGCGAAAAAATCTAATGGCTCGAAGTCTGGAAATGTTGGTGGCCTGTTCTACAAGCTCCAACACTTAATCCGCCTGTCGACATTAAAAACAATATTTTGAAATTCGTATGATATCATTATGGACATTCGAAGACAGCATCGAAAAAATGCTCACAAAACATTGTCGTAAACCTAAAGCAAATCGAACTGGGGCCGATGTAAGTACTAGTTTATGACGCATAAGAACGCAGTCGAGCAATTCACCGATACTAATTGCAGACACTTAAAATCAATCGCAACCAATACTTAATCGATATTAGCCGAAACCTGCACTAATCGATAATTCGAGCCTGTATCGTTCGTGGGCCGGACTAGCAATTTTCGACCTTGCGGCCGATGTATCGAAAGACTTGGCACGCGAAATTCGACGTAGGTGGTATACGATCGGCAAGAAATTGATTATCAGTGTGTGTGTATGTGTATGTAATAGCTATTTGTTTGCAATTTTGTGTATTAGTGTTAGCAAAGGAAGATTGGCTTGAATACAGTGCCGGGGCTACAATCTAAGACAGATTTAAATTGGATTAATTATTCCCTATTTTATATCATGATTCATGGGAGGGGCTACATTGTCATACTAGACCAATCTCTAAGCACCTTCAATTTCGGTTATCTGCAGTTAGATATGTTCATCATCATCCAAGGGGTGAAAGCGTTAAGTTTATCATCAAGATTTTCCATGGACAGTTATATTTTAATTTACAATGGCTGGCTCAGTTCTGCAACTAACCCAAACTAACCAGCATTTTTGCAGGATAATTTTCATTTTCCACGCCAGAAGCGTGCAAAATTACTTTTTATAAATAATCCTGATCGCATTGTCTTGAAGCAGTACGAAAAACTAGTTTCGATGCCCCACCAAGTGTAACAAGGGAAACATTTCATTTTAATTAAATTTATATTAATTCAACCATTCGTATACGTCACTGGAAGCCGCAGCACGATGAACGTTTGTTTTGCTAATTTAGAAGTAATTATAGTTCGCTTATTTTTATATTTAACGCGAAAACGCTAAAAGAAATTAATTATTCTCTATTTTAATTAATTTCTGCGGATAATGAAGCGGAAAATTGTTATTTCATATTTTGCGCGTAGGTACCGTATTAAGAATACGAAATTAATTTAAAATACGTTGCAAGAAGTTTCTAGTAAATAATATTGCTCATGTTAATTCAGTGGCAGCGTAATACGGATTCCGCGAAGCGATGGTGCCAGTGGCAGCTTAAAAGGCAGAACATTTCGATTTTTTTTTACTATTTCAGGTACACTTGAATATCCTCTAATATGCGGTGGATTCCAAACTATAAGAGCTAGAAAAATTAATAAACATGGAAAAATTTGAATAATAATTTAATGGCGCTTGAAACATTTTGAAAAAGTAAATAGTAATTTTTTCAGTGACAACTGTTCTGTGAGTAGTGAATAATAGTCTTATTCATTACTTATCTATGAAAAACTGTGCTTATGGCTTATGCCTCTCCTACAAAGTCACAAAGACAAAACTTATGATTTATTAGAAATGTGGCTACATCGCACAATAAAACGCTACAAAATATTACTTATTTAACAAATGAATGTTATTTTTGGCATAGCCAACTTGTCTTTTTAAATGTAGGTATACCGAGATGAAATCTGAAATGGTGAAGCTCGTTAGCTTTCACCTGAGCTTATAATTAAAAATAAAACTGATAACTTATTGTAAATAATATGAAAAACTTAGAATAATAAAAAAGACAAAAACAATAAGTAATATGAAATAATGAAGCTTTAATGCTAAATTATGATTTATGTTAATTTCTAAGCATTAAAACTTATCTACGTTTTTATTTCTTATTTAATTCTTTATTTATTAATTGTTGGGGAAACACCCCAACACGTGTAGAAACTATCGTTTTTAACCGTATAGTTTGGTGATGGATGTCGAATGAATAAGCCGCAATTAAACACAAAATAGATTTATTTCACCCCGGGTACAACCCAATTTGTGCATTTAAATTAGCATATGCCAGTTCTTCAAAACCCCTTACTCCAAACCTGGAGCCTGTACAGCAGTACTGTCTTTGTAATAGATTACAATATAGCAAACTTTCACTCGTAAAGGAAATCGTTCTTAATCGTTTTCAATTCAATATATTTTTGTCTCACTCCGCATTGTGAACAATAGTCTGTCAAATAAAGAAAGAAAACCGTTTCTACCCTTTTAATCTCAAATGAATTCGGTATGTGTCACCGCCCACTTTTATTATGTGGTTTTGCCGCCAGGCGACCTGCTCAAAGAAAGAAATAATCCAGTCAGTGGGTAGCAAACACTCATTGGCGTAGGATCTGTCCAGTCACAGCTCTCCTAGTTTTCGCGCCAAAAACATCTAGCCATGTCCTAGCTCTGTTTGAGGCAAATTTTTAGTTTGAAAGTGTCTTACATCCACAAAAATGTTCTAGATCGGTGCAGTCACCGTCTAGCCTCTAAAAGTTCAGTTAAAACGTTCGCTTGAATAGCAGTAAAACGTGCTGTTCTCTGGCCAAAGGTCAAATTCCTTTTTGGGCCAATTTCTCTTGTATGCACAAATATTAGAGAATATTTAGTGCACCTGAGTTATCTTTGTCCAAGGTTGGACAGAGACCTCCTTTTGGGCTTTTTTAAGTAATTCTTTGAAGTCAGAACGATAGCGTCCCGTTTGGAAAATTGAACATAAGATGGCGGACTGACATTCCTGGTCGAATTTCTGTAAGCAAGGTGAAAGCTGGATTTATGGTTTCCGTAAACACAAAAATTAAGTTCGGGAAATAACTAAGTAAAATCTCTCCCCGTTGAAGACAGGTAAAGCAGTCAAGGTGAAAGGTACGCTGTGTGAAAGTTGCTAAGTTGGAGAACGAAAAGTATTAAAACCAGAAAGATAAAAAACTCATTTTTAAATCAAACAATCAAGACTTTTCAGTAGATATTTCTAATTTTAAGAAACCTTTTGTAATATTAGTTTTATGCTTGAATGGACGAATGCCTGCAATTATTCTAAGAATTGTACATATATAATTTCTATTTAACATAAAAAACGCTGTTTATTTATATCTATAATATTCAAATGCAATTTACACCTGCATTATTAAAGTAAATTAAACCGAATCAATGTTTCAATTCCTCTCACTACCCTATAGCAATACAGTTCATTAAAAGTGGTTAATTAAGATACCACACCCTTCTTTATGGTATTAAACAGTAATAAAATTACTTATTTATCCCGACCATTAATCTTATTAGATATTTTTATTTAACTTTATGACTTTTATATTCATCTTTTCAAACTAACCATTTCTAGAGGAAACGGTGATCATTTTCGAATTTAGTGGGTTGAAAAGTACAGATATCGAATCAGAAAATTTATTTTTTCCAGAAAATTTAAAAAAATCGAATTTTCCATATAAATATTTGGTTCTTCTTCTTCTTCTTCTTCTCAGCCTATGTTCATCCACTCCTGAATGGGTCGGGCAGTCTGCATCCATCCCCTTCCTGCTATCCTTTGGTAGTCGTCCCGCCATCGTTTTGGGGACCTTTCCACGCTTCTCTTCGATGTTCTTGGACACCAATCTATTACTCTCTTTGTCCATTTGGAATTGGAATGATCCTGTCTTGCCACATGACCTGCCCATCGCCACTTTTGCTGTGCTATTTGTTTGAGGCCATCGACAACATTTGTTCTTCTTCGAATCTCACAATTTCTTACGTAATCTCGTAAGCTGATCCCCAACATGGCACGCTTCATCGCTCTTTGTGTTATGCTGAACCTATCTGCACTTTCTCCGTGAGAGTTACTGCTTCCATACCATAAGTTGTTACTGGTACAATGCAGGAATCATATACTTTCCTTTTAAGATTGATGGGAATGCTCTGGGATTTTAAAATGTATCCCAGTTTGCCGAATGCTGCCCAACTCAATCCTATCCTTCTAGATATTTCAGCTGCTTGAGCCTAAATATACATATTCGTTGACATTTTCAAGAACTTTCCCTTCTTCTGGACTAACATCCTTATTGGTCATTATTTTTGCTGCTTGTAGTTCTTCTAACATGGACCTCAGCTCATTGGCGTCACTACCAATAACCACGATATCATCCGCAAAACGAAGGTGACTTAGGTAGACCCCATCTATATTTATACCTTTAATCTGCCATAGCAGATTTTTAAAAGTGTCTTCCTTCGCTAAAGTAAACAGCTTTGGAGATATAGCGTCTCCTTGACGTACCCCTTTTCCCAGCTTGATTTTATCTATCGACATGTCTTCATCAATGACAACTTGTATTGTAACGTTTCTATAAGTTTCTAGTATCTCGTATCTATTTTCGTGTTGTCCATTGCTCTCAAGATTGCCCAAGTTTCAACAGAGTCGAAAGCTTTTTCATAGTCAACGAATGCCAGGTTTATAGGAATGTTATACTCTGTGCATTTCTCTATCAAACTCCGAATTGTTTGCAGATACTGAATCCAAGATTCACGGATTCTTTCCTCGCCGATGCATCTATTCAACAAGACGCAAAGTGCCTTTTCCAGAGTAGCCCCTTCCATTTTCAGGATTTCAGCGGTGATGCGGTCTTCTCTAGCGACTTTTCCGTTCTTCATTTGTTTTGGCGCCTTTCGTATTTCTGCCCTCGTTATTTCGGGAATTTCTTCTAAGCCCACATTTTGAATTTTATGTCTTTTCATTTCTGGTTTTGGTATAGTCGAGCTATACATATCTTTGTAGAAGCTCTGCACAAATAATTCCCTGCTTATTCGTAAGCAATTCTCCCATTTGATTTTTAATTTTGAACAATTTTTTCTTTCCTTTGGACATATGTGCTTTGAGTACTTTCATATTAGAGTTATTTTCTATTACTCTTTGTACTAGCTGGCTGTTATGGTTCCTTAGGTCTCTACGAGTTTCCTTGTTTATTGTTCTGCACAAATCCCTATATTCGTTGGAATCTCTGTTTGTTTTCTTCTCTGATCTAGTAGCTCCAAAGTTTTAGGGTTGAACTTCGAATTTATTGACTTTGGTCTTGAGCAGATCTTCTTTATTCCTACTTGGATACAATTACCAATTGTTGTCGATAGCTGGTTCAGGTCCATTTTCTCTAGGTTGCTTACCGGTTTCACTTTTGCTTCTAAGTCTGTTTGATATTCGGTCTCATTTGCCTTTAGGGTTTCCCTAGTTGGGTAAGTCTTCTTTTGGACAAGCTTTCGCCTCTCAAGTTTAGCGTTGATTATAATGTCTGCTCGAACCAATCTGTGGTCACTTCCTGTATTGAAATTATTCAGCACGTCTACGTTCAGGCATATTTCATGCCTGTTGGAAATTATATAGTCGATTTCATTGTTAACTTGGCCATCTGGACTTCTCCAGGCCCACTTTCTTTGGGAAGATTTCTTATAGAAGGTAATGAGGCAGTATAGACCTTGCTGCTGGAGGTAATTAAGTAACATTTCACCACTAATATTCCTATTTCCTAATCCAAAATTTCCTATATTTGGAGGATTATTCTCAGTCCTTGGGCCAATTTTGGCATTGAAGTCTCCTATGATTATGGAGAACTCAGCGCTTCCCAATCTTTGAGCTGATGTCGGAGCATACACTTGAATTATATGTAGGGATTATCTTTTGTTGATTTTTAACATTATGTAAATCACTCTATGTGAAACGGCTTCCATCTTGGTAACTAGGTGTTTTAGTTTTTTGTTAATTAGGATCGCTACGCCACCAAGATGAGAGTCCATATCGGCATTCCTCTGATATAGCAAATGTCCCGATTTAAGGTAGTTGCATTCTCTCCTTGTAATCTGGTCTCGCTTAGGCCAAGTATATCCCATTATACATGTTCTAGCTCTCTCTCCAGAATTTCAAGATGTTCAACTGTTCTCATCGTTCTTTGTTGTATATTGCGACACGGATTAGATTTTGTGGGATAGAATATTTGTTTCGATATATAGAGGTTTTTACCTCCCCCAGAATCCACGAGGCGGACTGACTTATCAGTGCGAGAATCTGAGTTTTTCAATCTACTAGCCTTGGGTAATGTAGTTTTAAGCTCGACATAACATAACATGTGTTTGGAAGGTTTTGGTATTAAAAGGCCACGCTTGCCGAACGTGTTGGCCAGTTTTTGTTTCAGCGGCCCAATCTGGGTCAGACGCTGTTGTGGGTCGCTCCTCTGGAGTCAGACACCCACTAACCTGTTGGTCCGCGGGAGGTATTTGATTTCCCTCCTACCACCCATATCTGGGAAGCTTTCCCCTATACGCCACCCGGGGACGCGCTTTCTAGGGGTTACAGGCTCCCCCGAGAGCTGTTTTTTTGGTTACCTTCCTTCAAAAAATCGAAAAAAAAAATTAAAATCTCTCTTGCTAGCGTAGACGACGAATATAATATCAGTTTTTCTCTAGTCGATCTGGATTTTCAGTTTTTCACAAAAATATCACGAAAAAAAGTTCAAAGCTGCAGACCCTCAAAAAATCGTGACTCAAAAATATAACCAAATACGAGAAGAAACTGCGGTTTTCACTGTTCAATAAAGCAGAAGTGACTGTAAATTCTGGAATTATTAAGTTATTCTAGCGTGGTTTGTATTTCCTGTGGGCGCCCAACGTTGAGCTAAAAATTGTAAAAAACCGCACTAATTTAAAAAAAATGCTTATTTCGAAAACTATACATTTCTATAGAAAACGGTGATCATTTTCGAATTTAGCGGGTACGAAAGTATAGATATCGAATGAGAAAGTGTAATTTTTGTAGAAAATTTAAAAAATCGAATTTTCGATATAAAATCTTGGTTTCCCTCCTTCGAAGAATCGAAAAAAATTAAAATCAATGAAAATGTGTTTACTAACTAAATTGCTAGCGTAGATGAAAAAAAAATCAGTTTTTCTCTAGTCAATCTGAATTTCCAGTTTTTCAGAAAAATATCGCGAAAAAAAGTTCAAAACTGCAGACCAGCAATAACGGGATTCAAAAATATAACCGAATACGAGAGGAAACTGCTGTTTTCACTGTTCAATAGAGCAAAAGTGACTCTGTGAATTCTGGAATTATTAAGTTCTTCTAGCGTGGTTTGTAATTTCTGTGGGCGCCCAACGTTGAGCTAAAAATTGTAAAAAACCGTACTAATTAGAAAAAAAAATTATATCTCGAAAACTATACATTTCTATAGAAAACGGTGATCATTTTCGAATTCAGCGGGTTCGAAAGTATAGATATCGAATGAAAAAATGTAGTTTTTTTAAGAAAATTAAAAAAATCGAATTTTTGATATAAAATTTTGGTTTCCTTCGTTCAAAAAAATCTAAAAAAAAATAAATTAATGAAAATGTGTTTACTAACTTGCTAGCCTAAATGACGAAAAAAATATCAGTTTTTCTCTAGTCGATCAGGATTTCCAGTTTTACACAAAAATATCGCGAAAAAAAAGTTCAAAACTGCAGACCCTTAAAAAATCGCGATTCAAGAATATAATCATATACGAGAGGAAACTGCGGTTTTCACTATTTAATAGAGCAGGAGTAACTCTGTAAATTCTGGAATTATTAAGTTCTTCCAGCATGGTTTGTATTTTCTGTGGGTGCCCAACGTTGAGCTAAAAATTGTAAAAATCCGTACTAATTTTTAAAAACAATTAATATTTCGAAAACTAACCATTTTTATAGAAAACGTTGATCTTTTTCGAATTCAGCGGGTATGAAAGTATAGATATCGAATCAGAAAATGTAATTTTTTTAGAAAATTTAAAAAATCGAATTCTCGATATATAGTTTTGGTTTCCTTCCTTCAAAAAATCGATGAAAAATAAATTCAATGAAAATGTGTTTACCGTCGATCTGAATTTCCAGTTTTTCAGAAAAATATCGCGAAAAAAAGTTCAAAACTGCAGACCCTCAAAATATCGCGATTCAAATATATAACCAAATACGATAGGAAACTGCGGTTTTCACTGTTCAATAGAGCAGAAATTACTCTATAAATCCTGAAATTATTAAGTTCCTTTAGCGTATTTTGTATTTCCTATAGGCGCCCAACGTTGAGCTGAAAATTGAAAAAACCGCACTAATTTAAAAAAAATCATATTTTGAAAACTAACCATTTCAGTGGAAAACGGTGATCATTTTCGAATTCAGCGGGTTCGAAAGTGTAGATATCGAATGAGAAAATGTCATTTTTCTAGAAAATTAAAAAATCGAATTTTTGATATTAAATTTTGGTTTCCTTCCTTCAAAAAATCGAAAAAAAATCAATGAAAATGTGTTTTCTAACTTATTTTTTTTTTAAGTCCACTTGCAAGGGCGTTGCCTATAATACTCTAATGGGTACGCAAATAGGAAACGGCGAGAAGGAAAGATACCGATGGACTTTTTTCTTAAAGATGTTTAGACTGTAGCCAACAGGGAACAATTCGGTTGGTAAGGAGTTCCAGATGCTCGTCACACGCCAGAAGAAAGAATTTTGGACGAGGCTGGTTCTGGGTGTGCTCTGTTGAAGAGCATATGGATGAGAGCTTCTAGCTCGTCGTGTGGAACAAACAAAGCTGACACTGGAGGGAATCAGAGTCCTCAGTTCGGTCGAACACCTTCCGTGTTAATATCGGTAAAAAAGGGAGAGATCACCCACCATCCGCCTATGTTTCAAGGTGTAAAGAGAACGAGTCAGTGTCTCGTCGTTGATAAGTCTAACAGCTCGGTTCTGGATGGTGTTTAAGAGCACTAGAGTATGTTTGGATGCAGAACTCCAAATGTAAGAGCAATACTCCAGAGTAGGTCTGATTTGTGCTTTATAGAGTGTAAGCAGCTGATGGGAGCTGAAGTATTTTTTGGCACGGAGTTTTTGAGAGGCACACCCAGTTTTTAAGAGGCACACTTGGCGAGACCTCGGACATGCTCATCCCATGAAAAGTTAGTGCTTGCGGTTATTCCAAGAAACGAAAGATTGGAGGATGGAGAAAGGATTTCCCTCTCCATGATGATGTCAAGGTAGTTTCCCTTAGTTTTTCTTCGGGAGAACACAGCAGTGTGTGTCTTTTTGGCATTGAAGGTTACAAGATTGTTGGATCCCCATTCAAGAATTGCGTTTAAGTCTCGATTAATTGAGTCAGTCTGTTATCTTCTTAGTTGTCCCAGAGTTGCCGATGATAATGGTTTGTCAGAAGGAAAGGATGATATAAGACTGCTATCGTCTGCATAGCTGTAAATGGGGTTTTCAGTAAGCTTTAGTAGGTCATTTATGTGCAGCAGGAACAAAGTTGGAGACAAAACCGAACCCTGCGGAACACCAGCATTGATGGCAAATGTCTCAGACGAGACCCCATCGATGGCGACCTGAATACTCCTTTTATCCAAAAAACAAGACAATATTGTATGCAGAGCCGGTGGAAAGCCATAAACTGAGAGTTTGTTCAGGAGTGATTGGTGTCACACCCGGTCGAAGGCTTTGGAGATATCAAAAGCAACGACTCGGAATTCTCCGTGTTTTTTCAGGGTTGAATTCCCGATGTGTGTTACATAGGACATCAGATCTCCTGTTGAGCGCTTCGCTCTAAATCCATATTGTCTATAAGATATTATGTTGTTCTGTTCAAGATATTTTAAGATCTCGGTGTTAATGACTTTTTCCATTACCTTGGCCGCTTCTTCTTCTTAAAGTGCCGTATTCATTAATGAATGTTGGCAACAACTTCGGCAAAAATTTCTCGGTCTTTAGCTGTTCTAATCAATGCATGGGTACTCATATGTATCCAGTCTCTGATATTTTTGAGCCAGGAGCATCTTCTTCGACCTCGTCCCCTCTTTCCATCGATTTTCCCTTCTATGATGAGCTGTAAGACGTTGTATTTATCATTTCGGTATAGGTGTCCCAGGTATGCTGTTTTCCTATTTTTTTTAATTGTTAGCAGTTGCTTTTCTTTGTGCATTCTTCTCAGCACCTCTTCGTTTGTAATGTGTTCTGTCCACGATATGCGCATCATTCTTCTGAATACCCAGAGTTTGAACGCGTTTAGTCTTTTTTCCGTATTAGCCTTGAGTGTCTAGGCCTCGACGCCGTATAGTAATACGAATCTGTATCTTGTTGCCAGTTGAAGGCTGCGGTTGGTAAGTAACTGTTTCATTCTTAGGAAAGACGATCTTGCTAGTTCTCTTCTTGTTTTTACCTCCAGATCCGGGTCTCCATCTTCCGTCAACCAGCAGCCAAAGTATTTGAATTTTGCTACCTTCATGATTTGTTGGTTATATATTGTGCTAATGGCATTTTGCTGAATATCATGAGTTTTGTTTTCTTAGTGTTTATTTTTAATCGGACTGCGTCTCCTTCTCGAGTTATTGGATCCATCAAGCGCTGTAGACCCTCAAGGCTATCCGCAATCACTGCCGTGTCGTCGGCATGTCGTATATTGTTATATAACTCACCATTTACTTTTACGCCATCTTCAGTGTTTTCTAAAGCTTTTCTAAAGATATTTTCTGAGTAGATATTAAACAATAAAGGTGAGAGGGCACAGCCTTGTCTATTAATTGGAATAACATCGGTGTTTTCATTATCCAACCTTATTGTGGCATTCTGATTCCAGTAGAGATTTTTGATGGCGTTTATGTCTTCGTCGTCCAGGCCTTTCTCCGCCAGTATTCTCATTAATTCACTATGTTTAACGCGGTCAAATACCTTTTCGTAATCGATGAAGCAAATGAAGACATCTTTCTGTTGGTCTCTACATTTTTGCAATAGAACTGATAAGCTAAATAGCGCTTCTCTGGTTCCAAACCCCTTTCGGAATCCAAATTGTGAGCCACTTAGATCTTGTTCACATTTCTTATATATTCTGCGATGTAGGATTTTTGCAAATAGTTTTACATAACTCATAAGGCTTATGAGACGGAATTCATCGCATTTGTTTGCATTTGATTTTTTCGGCAGGGTGATGAATACTGATTTCAACCAGTCTTTTGGTAGTATTCCGGTTTGATAAATTCAATTGAACAGGTTGGTGAGTAATTCAATGTTTTCTTCGTCTAAGAGTTTCAGAAATTCGTTATAAATCTGGTCCAGTCCGACAGCTTTACCAATTTTTGTGTTTCGTAATGCACTTGTGATTTCCACCTTCAGTATGTCTGGTCCATGCTCTGCCGAATTTACATGTTGAGGCTGTGTTCTCTCATCTTCGAACACGTCTTTTATGTATTCCATCCATACTTGGTGTAGTTCTTCTTTGTTTGTTATTAGTTGATTGTTTTTATTCATGATCCTATTACTGCTGTATTTTTTTTGGGGAGCCTATAATCTCTTTAATCTTTTTATGTATGTTAAAAGCATCATGTTTTGCTTCTAATTCCTCTATTTTGTTACATTTCTCATTTAGCCATTATTCTTTTGCTTCCCGTATTTTTCTTTGTATATTGTGTGATGTATTTGTCGATATTGTTGTTGGTTTTTGTTTTTGTAGCTTCTTCTTTTGTCCATTAATACCAAAATTTCTGGAGTCATCCAGGGCTTTTTGTTGCTATTGGAATCTTGCGTAATAATGGTGTTTTGTGTATTAATGATGGCTGATTTTAACTTACTCCAAGCGAATTCTATGTGTTTTGTATTCACTGTATTATTCATGTTATTTGTTCGTTCTTGTAATCTATGTGTCTTTTGTGCGTATAGTTGTTCGACTTCCGCATCTGGTTTATCCGCTGTAGGGGCGTATATCTGGATGATGTTGATAATTTTTGGCGTTGCCTTTAACTGTATTAGTATCGCACGGTCTGATAATGGCAGGAAATTAATAATTACAGCTTTACTCGTGTCCTTGTACGACTCCGTTTAGGTGGTCTGCATTGTTGTTACCTGAGTAATATATCGTATTTCTTCCAATATTACATTTTCCACACCCCGACCATCTTGTCTCTGATATTCCCATAATGTCTACATTAAGTCTATTCATTTCTTGGGCTACATTATGAGCCTTGCCAGTCATGTACAGGCTTCTTACGTTCCATGTACCTATTCTGGTACCTGTTTCCTGTTTTAAATCATGTTTCTTCGTGGAGATTCTTCGCACCCTTTGGCTATCTAAAGCCTGCCACGGACTAAGGGCCACATTTGTATTTTGTGGTGGGGCATTGTGATTCGCCCATAGATGTCCGGTAATAAGCCTTTAAAGAATTCAACTTCAGTAGCCTTATCCCAGTACTGACAACACTGCTGCCTGTTGTCACCCAGTTTTGGTCCGCCCCGGGTATTTTATTTCCCCGGTACCCACCATATCTGGTGAGCATTACCCTATCCGCCACCTGGGGAGGCGCCCGATGGAGGACTGGTAACTCCACACGGGCTTGGCCACTACCGGGGTTAAAGATATTGGACTAGTTAGTTACTGGCAATATTTTTCTTTCCCTTCTTAGGTACAGGCTGCACTCTAGCGCGCTTCCAGAGGGCTAGTAAAATACCTCTATTGTAGCATAAGGTATAAGTTTGGTTAGAATAGGTGTCAGCTCCAGTGCGCACTGTTTGAGAGCAATGGGGGGAATTCCATCCAGTCCAGCGGCCTTTGAGCAGTCAAGACGACGAAGTAACCCTCTTATCTTTTTTTTTTGTTTGAAAACGATTTCTGGCATTGTTGTGGCGATCCTAGGCAACATTGGTGGAGTCTTCTTAGTCGATCTGGATTTCCAGTTTTTCACAAAAATATCGCGAAAAAAAAGTTCAAAACTGCAGACCCAGAGCAGAAGTGACTGTAAATTTTGGAATTATTAAGTTCTTCTAGCGTGTGGGGTTGTTAGATCTCCCATCGGGCGCCTCCCCGGGTGGCGGATAGGGGAATGCCTCCTAGATAAGGGTGGTACCGGGGAAATGAAATACCCGGGGCGGACCAAAACTAACAACTGGACAACGGCAGCTGGTTGTTCAAAACTGGACACAGGCAAGACATAAATGGCTGTGTGCAGGCAAAAATCAGGAAGATTTAACCGGTTGTGACACAGCAATGAGGAAAGCAACGGGAAACTACCTCAGCACAATTCCCAAGAATAATTTATCATGGCAAACACAACTATCCGTGTGGGGTTACTAGTCCTCCATCGGGCGCCTCCCCAGGTGGCGGATAGGGGAAAGCCTCCTAGATATAGGTGGTACTGGGGAAATTAAATACCCAGGGTGGACCAAAACTAGCACCGATGTAGGGAAGCAGCAGCGTTGGAACTGAGATGAGACAAAAGGAAGATGATTCCAGCATGGATCACATTCAGAAACTTGAAGGCGAAGTCAGAACGACTCAATCGGCTACAAGACTGCGATGAGGAAGGCAAGGGAAAACCACCTCATTAGGTACAATTCCCGAGTACAATTAACATGGCAGAAGACAATATAGAAACAGCCCTCAGTCCCCGGCAGCCCTTAAATGGGCAGAGGGTGCGAAGAATCCCCGGGAGGATTAAAATTGGCACATGGAATGTACGAAGTATGTATGAAGGCGGTAAATCACACAATATTGTAGCGGAAATGAAAAGACTGGGAACCGATGTACTAGGTGTCAGTGAAACCCACTGGCCTGGCACTGGACAATGTATAGTAAATGATCATACACTTTACTACTCTGGAAATGACACCACACAACACAGAAATGGAGTCGGCATAATTGTCACCCCAAACATCAGACCAACAGTTAAATCCTTTACCCCCTTCTCTGACAGAATGCTGCTGCTGCAGCTGAAGGCATATCCACCGGACTTAAACATAATCCAAGTATACGCTCCAACAGCTGATAAAGATGACCTATCCATCGAATACTTTTACGAACAACTGGAAACACTGATGAAACTAACAAAGAGGAATGAGGTTACACTGATGTCGCTGGCGATTTTGGACTAGGAATCAGAAATGAAAGAGGAGACCGTCTGGTACGCTTTTGTCAGGAACAGGAGCTGGTGCTAAGCAACACGTTTTTTAAACTCCCGCCGCGTAGGCTCTATACATGGAAATCCCCAGCAAATTCGGTGGAGAGAGTCGTGAGAAATCAAATTGACTTCATCATGATACTAAAACGATATAGAAACGCCATAAAATCAGCAAAGACCTATCCAGGTGCAGACGTTCATTCCGATCTTAATCCATTCGTATACAAACTGGAAGTTAAACTGAGGCGTCTTAGAATGGAGAGACCTAACAATACCAAAATAGACGTAAATATGTTCTATATTGTTGTGGAGGATTCATTCTTACCCTGGAATTGATTGCCTTTGGCTCCACAAATGATTCAATTTGGTTTGAATTGCTATAGAGCCACTTCGGCCCAGGCTCAAGGATGTAAACTGCACAAGTGCAAGTTTAGTGACCCTAATGAAATGTGTACCTAACTTCTTCGATTCGATATCTAGTCGGATATCGTTTTCAAGAAAAGCAAAAAACTAAAAATGAAAATGGTTAGCAAATACAATTAAACAGTAAAAAGCTCTTGCAGATTGTCAGGGAAGAGCTTTTTACTGTTTAATTGTATTTGCTAACCATTTTAATTTTTAGTTTTTTGCTTTTCTTGAAAACGATATCCGACTAGATATCGAATCGAAGAAATTAGGTACACATTTCATTAGGGTCACTAAACTTGCACTTGTGCAGTTTACATCCTTGAGCCTGGGCCGAAGTGTCTCTATAGCAATTCAAACCAAATTTAATCATTTGTGGAGCCAAAGGCAATCAATTCCAGGGTAAGTACCAAAATAGACATTAGAAAGCTCCAGAACCCTGACATAAGGCAGCAAGTAAAGGAATCCTTAAATACAAATATAACAGATCTAAACAGGTCTACAATTTGATGAACTTTGCAAGTGGAACAAAATCAAAGACGCAATTGAAGAGAAAAGCACAATATTTTTAAAGCAAGACCGCAAAGAGAAACATGAATGGATAACAGATGAAATCCTTGACATGATGGAAGAAAGAAGTAGTTACAAGAACAAAGATCAAACAAAATACCGAGAAATTCACAAGAACATAAGAAGGAAAATAAGAAAGAAGAAAGAATGCTAGCTGGCGGGAAAATGCAACGATATCGAGCTGTGTGAAAAGAGATACGACTACCATAACATGCATAAAAAAGTTAGAGAATTGAATACCAAAAAGAAACCTAACAGCCCACATTCAAATCTATTGGACGAGGATGGGAACCTAATATCGGACAACTCTGAACTTATAAACATGTGGAAGACTTACATAGAACAACTTTTTGATGACGAACGTACAAACGGTTACTCATATAATGATGACATCTCTGGAACTTCAATTCTACGATCTGAGGTAGAGAAAGCTATATGGTCTTTAAAGAACGACAAAAAACAGGTGCGGATAATATACAGGGTGAAATACTAAAATTAATGTGCGAAACAGATAACCAATTTCTTGATACTCTTACTACGCTTTTCAACAACATATATAATAGAGGGGAGATCCCTGAGGAATGGATACAGTCAACCTTTATTGCCATACCTAAAAAACCAGGCGCGAAATATTGCGAACAACACCGCCTGATAAGTCTGATAAATCATATAACGAACCGAATATATATACGAAATGTGAAATGAAGATTTCCGAGACACAGTTTGGCTTCCGTAATGCACTGGGCACAAGGGAAGCGATCTTTAGCTCGCAGGTTCTCGTCCATTGATGCAGATATATGAAGAAAGACGTACACCTGTGCTTTATCGATTTTTCCAAGGCGTTTGACGAGGTCAAACACGAAAAACTTATCGAGGTTCTCAGAAACACCGGAATTGATGGCAAAGATATCCGTATAATCGCTAATATGTATTGGAGCCAAATCGCAAAAATTAAAGTTGGTAACTCGCTCAGCAGCGAAATTGCTGTCAGCAGAGGAGTGAGACAGGGTTGCATTCTATCACCGCTCTTGTTCAACATATACTCTGAAGAAATCTTCAGAAAACCTCTAGATGAAACATTAGACGGCGTCAAGATAAATGGAGAAACGGTTAACAACATCAGGTATGCGGACGACACAGTAATAATAGCAAATGACAATGAAGAACTACATAGAATGATGCAAAACATATACTCGGCAAGTGAAGAATATGGACTCTCTCTGAATACATTAAAGACAAAATGGATGATCATTAGCAAAAGTCAACATCCTTCAATGAATCTGACGATAAATGGTCAGGACATATATCAGGTGGAAACATACACATATCTCGGCACCGCGGTTAACGCTAAATGGGACCAGTCATCGGAAATACGATCACGAATAGAAAAGGCCCGAGCTACGTTTAATAACATGAAGAAACTATTCACTAGCAAAGATATTTCTCTACAACTGAAACTAAGGCTAGTAAGGTGTTATGTCTTTTCTGTTTTGTTCTACGGGGTGGAGGCTTGGACCACAACAGAGGCCACCCTAAAGAAACTGGAATCCTTCGAGATGTGGGTGTATCGGCGCACTCTGAAAATACCCTGGACGGACCACATCACCAATACGGAAGTTCTACAGAGACGGGGGAAAGAGAAAAAAGTCATCTTTACAGTGAAGAAGCGGAAGCTCGAGTACTTTGGCCACATCATAAGATACGATAAATACCGCCTGCTGCAGCTGATTGTGCACGGCAAAGTAAATGGTAAGAGGGGACCAGGAAGAAGACGACATTCATGGATGCACAACCTGCGCCAGTCGTTTGGACTGTCGTCTGTGGATGTGTTTAGGAATGCCGTGCATAAAATTAGAATAGCCTTGTTAATAGCTAACGTTCGAAACGGATAGGGCAACAGAAGAAGAAGAAGAAGAAGGAGAAGAAGAAGAAGAAACACAACTAAGTCAAAGGCCCTTAGTCCCCGGCAGCCCTTAAATGGGCAAAGGGTGCGAAGAATCCCCGGGTGGTTTAAAATAGCAACTTGGAATGTTAGAAGTATATATGAAATTGGATAAATACACAACGTCGTCCAGGAAATGAAAAGGCTAAACATTCATATAATGAGATTGAGCGAGCGAACACACGGTGGCCAGACGCGGGAGAATGCACAGTACAAGATCATACCGTATATCACTCAGGTAACAATAATCCGAAACATAGAAATGGAGTAGAAATAATCATAAGCAAAGAAACCTAAATTGCAGTGAAATCTTTCATACCAGTGTCCGACAGAATAATTATGGTTAAACTGCATGCTTCTCCACTGGATATAAATATCATACAGGTATGCTCCTACAGCAGAAAAAGATGAAGAACTGGCTGAAGAATTCTACGATCAACTGGAACTCCTCATGAAACAGAACAAAAATAGTGAAATAACGATAATCATGGGTGACTTTAATGCTAAGGTGAGTCAAGGAAAATACTCTAATATAGTTGGTAACTTTGGACTAGGTACGTGCAACGAGAGAGGTGACAGACTAGTTCAATTCTAGGATTATTAGCAATACTCTTTTTAAACTTCCTCCTCGTCGACTATATACATGGAAGTCACCAGCTGACACATTAGGCAACATAATTAGAAACCAAATAGATTATATCATTGTCCCAGAAAGGTTTTGCAATGCAGTCAAGGCAGTAAGAACTTATCCAGGTGCTGACATTAATTCCGACCAAAATCCAGTTGTATGTAGAATGGAGATCAAACTAAAGAGAATCGACAGAAAATCCTCAAGTAAAACAGTTGATACAAGGAAACTGCAAACCTGAAGTCAAACAAAAGGTGCAGGAATCCATCAGTAAGGCCTTTACTGAAATTGACGGTCAGCTATTCAAACATCATGCTCAGAACTTCTCAATAGAGAAAAAACAAAGAGAAAAGAATGGATGACCGACGAAATTCTAGAATTGATGGAGAAAATGAGAACTTATAAAGGCAAATATCATCAGAAATACCTTGAGTCGCATAAACTCATCAAGAAGAAGATAAGGGAGGCCAAGGAAGCATTCAGTGCAATGCAATTGAAGAATACGAGAAGAAGTACGATTATCACAATATGCATAAGAAGATCAAAGAGCTTACATCGAAGAAAAAAATTTAATCGCCGAACAACCAGCCTTCTGAATAAGAATGGAATATTAAAAACAGAAGTAGAAGACCTACTCGCTCTCTAGAAACAATATATCGAAGAGCTGTTTAATGATGCGCGACCCGACAATCACAACCCAGATGAGGTCACAGCTGGGCTACCGATTATGAAGAGCGAAATTGAGAGAGCCATTATGTCCATGAAAAATAATAAAACCCCAGGTCCAGATAGTATTCACGTTGAGATCCTTAAAATTATGTGCGAGACGAATTCGAGCTTCCTCGATATGCTAACAAAGCTATTCAAGGAAATCTACGACACTTGCGTAATACCTGAAGATTGGATGTACTCGACATTTATCGCCATACCAAAGAAATCAAATACAAAAACCTGCGACCAACATCGACTAATAAGCTCAATTAATCATTTAACTAAGATCCTTACAAAAGTGATACAGAACAGAATCTACGCAAAATGCCACTCTGAGGTTGATGATTCGCAATTCGGTTTTCGTAATGCACTTGGCACGAGAGACGCCATATTCGCCTTGCAAGTTTTAATCCAACGCTGCAGAGATAGAAATAAAGATGTCTACATCTGCTTCATTGACTTTGCAAAGGCCTTCGATAGTGTCAACCACGAACTTCTCATAACCATACTAAAAAAGGTAGGTCTCGACAGTAAAGATATAAGAATAATAGCCAATCTCTACTGGGGACAAACTGGGGACATTATTTACTAGCAAAGATATATCTTTGAAGACAAAAACCAAATTAGCTAAGTGCTACATATTTCCAATTCTTTTATATGGGGTAGAAGCATGGACAATGACAGACCGAATGATGAAAAACCTGGAGACCTTCGAAATGTGGGTATACCGTCGCATTTTACGAATATCGTGGACCGATCACATCACCAACGAGGAGGTTCTCCGCAGAGTCGGTAAACAAATAAAAATAAAATATTAAAATAATATATTAACAGAGCAATAATTCAACATTTTCACACAAACCTAGGATTAAGTATACGTAAGTTGGAAATTTGGGTGTTCAATTAAAAAAATTGCGTTGGTATGCAACACATTTAAAAATAAATCGTACAAAAGGTATTAATAATAATTATTGTCTACAACTATTCCATAAAACATCTTAAAAAAATAAAAAAAAAACAAAATAAATAATAAAAAAAAAAATAAAGCAATAGGATACTATAATAACTCGACATTTTGCACAAACCTAGAACTGTACGTAAAATTGAAAATATGTAATTAATAAGGCGTTCCCCTAAAAAAATTACTTTGAAATGCCATACTTTTTGCAAGAAATCATGCAAAAAGGACTGACTATTATCTACAGTTTCTCCATAAAACTTATCTCTAAAAAATAAGGAATACAAAATAAACAATAAAATAAAAGTAAAGCAATAGAATAATATAATAACATCGCAATAAGTTAAAAACTCAACATTTTAACACAGACCTAGAACTGTGAGTAAATTTGAAAATATATAAATATATATGGCGTTCCACTAAAAAGAATAGCGTTGGAATGCTATACTTGGTATGGTACCGCCTATTCTTTATAGTTTTCCTTAAAACTCATCTTTAAAAAATTAAAAACCTAAAATGAGTAATAAAATAATAATAAAGCATTAAAGCAATACAATAGACAAGCAATAAGTTACAAAAAAAAAAAACTTTGGCAAGCTACACTTTTTCAAGCAAATCGTTCAAAAACTAATAAAATTGAAATTTAAAATAAGCAACAAAGTAATATCAATATCAATTACTTTTTGGACAGATTTAATATACACGACTCACTCACTGACAGATTATTATTCGGAAAAGAGAATAAGATGTCTGGGTGTCCAGTGAATAGTGGGTAACGGTTTACGGTTAAAAAAAATACGCATCCATTCCTCCGGTCCGTTACAGTATATCGTTTTGATTGTTTGAACATATACCACCTGTCCAATTTAAAGCGATGCAATATGCCCGCACATTTTCAAATCGTGTAGGTATAATGTGTTGTAGATCGTTTGGGGTAAGAGTTGGCTTGGGCGTGGCGCGCTTGGTGCTTTCTCTCAAAAATAATATAGTAATTAGAATAATTATCTGCAGTTTCGTTAATTTGTTCAGTATCCCTTTTATATAGCCAGTTATGTAACAGTTATATAACAATTACTTAACAATTGCGTAACAATTATTAATACTAGTTCAAAGTTTATCCTTTTAATATCATTCAATGACCACTTTACATCCCATTCGGTCAGATGATCATTAAATGACTTAAATGAATATTTCACCGGACATTATTATCCTAAGAAGTAGATTTGATATTAAGAAACTAAAACGATAAGGGCACATAAGTAAAAACACACTAAACATAAAAAGTTTATAAAATTAATAAATTACTATCAAAGACAATAATAAAAGATTGCAAGAAAATCTCATACACAACAGAATATATAGAAATAACAAAATACAATAAGAAAAGCAGGGAAGAAAATAGATATGTCTCTAAAGAGAAATGAAGGTAATATTCCAGAACCAAAATTTTAATGCAGACAGAGAAGCACCTAACTTAGATAAATTAATACGGTAATTAGAAAGCAGTTAAAGAAGAATGAAAGAAACACTAGCAAAGCAAATTAAATAAAGAATAAATATAAGATTTATAAAAAAATTACAGTATTAGGAACAGTAAAGGTGACGAAACTTATTATACAAGAAAAAATATGCAAATTATATACAGCACTAGTCCTGCACTAATACAAAAGGCAATGCTATCAAACCCAAAGGCAAATAAAAAGTTAGGGACAAAATGCGTCTTTAGACATATTAACAGGAATAAGTGACAATCTCAGAAGAAACAAAAATTTATAAATCTTCAAACGAAAATTACAGACAAAGAATGCAAGATAATTAAAAAAATTATTAAAAAAAATAAAGGGAAATTTCAATTATTGCAAGTGGAAGAAGGATAAGAAAATAAAATACTATTATTATTATTATCACTCAAAAAATTTAAGCATGAAATATTAAAACTCCAAAAAAATTGTAATGAGAAACTTGCGCAGTATAAAAATATGTAAAAAAATTTGGAAAAACGCAAAATGATTTAACAATGAACTGAAGAAAAAGCAACAGTGTGTGAACATTATAGAAAATATATAAAGTTATTAATGACGAAAATCGTTGCATACATATATTTAATAGAATTACAGAAGCAATGAAAATACTAATCTTATAAACAGATAAAGAAATTCAATAAAAATATTATAAAAATAAAGGAGAAGTAATGAATATGTAACTTTTTAAAATGCGCATTTATTAAAATTATTCAAAAACAATGCATCATGTCACCAATTCCATCAAAATGTTATTTTTAATATGAACTATTAAATAACAAATTTTGGGTTTAAAATACAGATATTTTATAAAAGGACAACTAAAAAGAAATAACATAAACATGGACGAAGTGAACGGAAAGCTGATTAAAGGAGAAAAAACAAGTGATACTAAAAGAAAAAAATATTCCTTAAAGAATCAGCAAAGTACATGAATAAGAAAAGGAAGTTGTTGGAAGAAGAGGAGCAAAATTCATAGAATATACGAGGATAAATAAGCAAGACAATAAAAACACATTCAAAGTAATACAAGGAAAAAACATGTAAGAAGCAAAAGTGAAGGACATTATAGAAAAGAACAGAAACACGAAATATTTGAATCCAGTATTAGACAAAGCAAGATGCAGTAAGAAGGCAACTAATTAAAATAAAAAGCGTCAAATCGAAAATAAAATACCTGCTAAGGAAAACGAAAATAACCTTGCTTAACATCATGTCAAAATTGTATTTGGCCAATTATTAACAAGCAAATAACTAAATAAATAAACAGAAAAAAGACCATCAAAGCAGTAAAAGGAAAAACATGTAAGAAGTAAAAGTGGATGACAATATGGAAAAGAACAGAAATATGAAACATTTGAATCGAACATTAAACTGATCTAACATAAATAAAATCAAGGATGAGATAAACACAGAAGAAATGACAATGGAGAAATCATAAAAATAACGCACCAAAAATATTATTTAGGTAAAGCAAGATGCAGCGAGAAGACAACAAACTAAAATGAAAAGCGTCAAACCAGAAATAAAAATACCACCGAAGGAAAACAAAAATAACCATGCTTATTATCATGTTAAAAATTTATTTAGCCAATTATTATTAATAAACAAATAACTAAATAACAGACAAAGCGGCCTTGCTTCAATAAATGTTCAGAATTGTTTCACTTAAATTAGGTATGTTGATTATTTTTGGTGACTTCCTAAATACGATTTCCGTCGGTATTTTTTTTTAAATTGAGATTTGCTTATTTCAGATTGGGCTTCCAATTTGACACGTTTTGTTTTATTTTGTTATCGTTTTGTGATATGTTGCTTTGCCTATATAATCTCTGCGCGCTATTTTTATGATTTCGTATTTGTATTTTTTTTCTGAATTTTTCTCATCCTCGGCCTAATCCTGATTTTAAACATTTCATGTTTCTGTTCTTTTCTATAATGTCCTCCTCTTTTTTGCATGTTTCCTTTTACTGTTTTGAATGTTTTCGTAATGGTCTTGTTTATCTCCGTTTATCCATGATCTTATTTGATTGCTTTAAAGGATAATTTTCTCCTTATTGGTCTTCTTGTGCCACTTGTTTCGCCAGTTTAATATATTTTAATTTTATCTTGTCGATGTTGCTTTTTAAGTGTACTACTTTTATTTTCTTATTTGAGTCTTCTAATTTATTCATATTTACCGTTATTTAATTTGAGTTAGTGTTTGGGCTTCTACATTTAGATATTTATTAATTTTCTGCTGCTTTTACAATATTTGTAGAATGGATTTCTTTAGTGCTTATATGTTTATGATTAGTGCTTTTATTTCTTCTATATTTTTATTAAATTTAAAGGTGAATGTATGTATATACAAAAAAAATTATATGATATTTAAAATTTGTTGCTTCTTCTTTGTAATTTTTTTTTCTGTATTTATCTCATCCTTGATATTTCTTTATTTAGGATCGGCCTAATGGTGGTTTTAAACATTTTTCCGTCCCCTTTTTGCTTCTTGCATGTTTCCTTTTGCTGCGTTCAATGTTTTTCTGCTGGTCATGTTTATCTCCGTATATTCTATTGACTTCGTTTTCCTTCTTCTAATAGCTTTCCTCTATTATTCAGGAGCTTTTTTATTGCTCTAAGAGATAATTTTCTTCTTATTTGTTTTTTCTTGTGCCACTTATTTTCCCACTTTAATCAGTTTTCCTGTTAATATATCTTTCATTTTGTCGATGCTTCTGTTATTTGTTTTTAAGTTTTGTTCTTGTACTACTTTTATTTTCTTTTTATATTATCTGTTGATTGGTCTAATTTATTCATATTAATCGTTATTCAGTTTGAGTTGTTTTTTTTAAGTTTTTGAAGTGAAACTTCTTTAGCGACGCTAAAGTCAGAAAAAATGCTTATCAAAGTGAAACGCTTATGAAAGTGAATCGCAACGTGAAATTAAGCATGTTCCAATATACCTAGAAGGTTGACATTTTCAGGACATGTAGCCGGGGTAAAATGAAGACCCTGGACGATAACTGGCCCCGTAACCCCCCCCCCCCCCCCCCCCCTTCGGCAAGGAGAGGGGGAGAAGAAAAAACTAAAAGAATTAATTTAGGGAGAACCAGAAGATCTACTGGGCTACTGGGTCGAAATTTTTATGGTAGGTGCACCTCATGGGAAGCTTCCTTTGATATGGGGGGTCTCTAATTTAAGGAGGGATTTTGGGGAAAAAAACATTATTTTTTGCCGATATCTCTGCAACGGAGCGTCGGAACGGGGGAATTAATTAAACCCCCCATATCCACACCTCCCCGGATAATCAAAAATGTTCGAAAAATGGGAATAAATTTTAAAAAACGTAAAAAGTTGTTCGAAAGGTTAATAAAAGTATTATAAAACAAAATAAGAAAAATAAATTAATAAAGAAAAAGTTAAAGAAACGCGGTTTGCGGCGAAAAAAAGGCGAAGGAGTTCAGCTACGAGGTCGGGGATGGCAAAAATGGGAAGCAAAAAATGCTTTATGATAAAAAAAAACAAACATTTTTGAAAAAATGGGAAAAAATTTTAAAAACGTTAAAATTTTTTCGGAAAGTGTATAAAAATATTATAAAACGAAATAAGGAAAAAAATAATAATGAAAAAAGACAAAACCAAAAGATTGTTCGGAAAGTTAATAAGAGTAAATAAAGAAAAAAAAATTTAAAAAAAAGTTAAAGAAACGTGGCTCGGCGAAAAAAAAGTTGGAAAAAATGGAAAAAAATTAAAAAAGTAACTAAACTTACTAAAAGTTGAGAAAAAAACTTCAAAATATTAAAACTCAATTTCTTATATCTCTTTCAGATTTTTTACTTCAGTTGTGTACATTTTCTGTTGATTTTATAATATTTGTAGAATGGTTTTCTTTAGTGTTTGTATGTTTAAGATTAAAGGTTTTATGTATTCTATAATTTTATTAAATATGAAGGTGAATATATGTATTTGCATTTTTTATGATATTCAAAATTTGTTGCTTTTTCTTTAGTTCATTTTTAATATACTTAGTGATTTTATTTTTTTTATATATTCTTATACTGCGCACGTTTCCCATTATACTTTTTTTTGAAAAGTTAAATATTTCAAGCTTAAATTTTTTGAACAATAATAATAAAAAGAAAATAAAAATTGTATTAAAGGGTAGGTATTTTACTAAAGGCAATTATTAATATTCTACTTTAAATGTCATTTATTATAATATTGTTAACGATACACTTGCTGTTTTTAATATTCGTCTTATTTTTTTGATTCAAGAGCATTTTATTTTCTTATTCTTTTCACTTTATTATTCTTGATCTCCTTTTAATTGTCTTTTATTTTTTGTCTGTAATTTGAAACGTTTTTCAGCTATATTTCAATACCATTCTTACTGGAAGGTTTATAATCTTTTCTGTTCTTAACTTTTTACTTATTTCCGTTTGTATATCTAAAGATACGTTTTGTTTTTAAATTTTCATTTCCCTTTGAACTTCTTTTGATAATATTTTATTTTGTAGTATTTCTGTATATGATTTGCACAATACTTGCATATTTTCTTTTGTATAATTAGTTTCATCACCTTTACTGTCCCTGATTTCTGTTCTCTTTCTTTTTGTGCCCTCTAATTACTTTGTTAATTTATTTAAGTTGTGTGCTTTCATTTCTCATTGGCGACTTATTCAATTTCTTCCCTGCTTTTATTGTTGTCTCAGTTATTGCTTTTATAATTTTACTTTATCATTGACTTCTACTTGTTTTGTTAATTTCTATACATCCTGTTGCAAGCTTTTAAAATTGCCTTTGAAAATGGTTTATTAATTTCATATATTTTTTATGTTTAGTTTCATCGTTGTTGACTGTCATTTTCTTTCTTCTTGTGTGCCCTTTTTGCTCTAGTTGGTTAACATCAAATCCTTTTAAATGTTCAATCATGTCAATTAGATGCTGGCTTTGATATTTGATGTAAAAATTTTATATGTCCAATTATTAACAAATAAATAAACAGAAAAATGTGGCCTCAATAATGCCCTGACTCTGACTCCCTTGTTCAAATAACGTCTCACATTAGATTGAACATATTGATTATCGTTTAAACGAAAACTTAGACTGAAAAATAGCGCTTTTCCAAAAAACAGTGCGCTATAGAGCTACCCGTAACTCAAAAAGATTTAAAACCGATTTACCATATTCACTTGGTGCATAACGCGATGAGTGACCGTTTATAAATAAAAATCTAGTTTGTTCAATACCTTTCGTGCTTACTTTAAGACATTAAAGGGGGACGAAAAAATCGTACAAAGGGCTGAATGGGGTGTTTTTTCTTCCCTTTAAACATGCAGACATGTTTGATGCGCTTCTTTCTTTTGTTGAAACGATAATTGATCAGTTGAGTTTGAACTCAACGGTCTTCGGACAAAAAACGGTGGTCAAGCATGGATTTATTATAGAATTTAAAATGCGTTGCTTTAATCTCTCCTTGTTGGAGATTTACCAGATTTTCGAAAGTTTCGAACTTTCACGTTCTGTATTTCGAAAATAGATTGCCTCATTGATGCGAGACAATGCGGGAACGATACATTTTATTTTTAATGTATTACACGCGGATCGCTCTGGGTGGCCGATGGCCGGAATCAAAATAAATCGATCGAAAGGCGAATTAATGACAAAATTCCGCGGTGACAGCCGAATTAATCCGTCCGATGACAAATTGGCTCTTTCGGAATCGGAATATCCGAACGACAAACGTTCCGTTCGATTATTAATCGTTTGTGTAGCTAAACTTGGGCATTACTGGTTCTGTCTCTGAGACCATTAATACAGGCTTGTATGAGGATCGTGAACGCAGCTTAGAGCATTAAATTTATAAAAATATCATTAACGATTTCAACGATAATAATGATACTACTATAGGTGTTTCTCAATCATAAAGAACTACTTGTAATCAGTATTTATGTGCTCATATGTAATACTAGTCAAAATGTTAAGTTCTTTGTGTCATTACATCGCTCGTACCACCTGGTTACCTGGTTAAAAATATGCTCTCTCGCGATTTCACCCGAACCACCACCATTCGGGTTCAACAATCTCCTTAGAGCCTCATTAGTTACTTGTCGATACAAATCGAGATAGGCCGAAGATGCCGACATTCGATTATTTTAACGCTTTGTTCCGTGATTATCATTAGTATTAAACCGACAGAACATCGAAAGGTTGGCGACGGTCAACTGTTTTAGTGTTTTTATGGCCACCACGTACCGGGAACGGACAATGTTGGACGTTCCTGCTGCAGCGAATGGCATCTGGGGTCTTGTAGACAATAGATCTTGACGAGTAAATGCTAAATGTACAGTATGGTCTTCTTCAGAGGGATTGCACTTGTTATTCCTGAGCTATATTAGACTGTAGGAATATCACGACTTTTCTGTAGAGGGGAACGAATGGCAGTAACCTTGCTAAGAGTGCATTAGTTGCTATAGTTATTCCACCAGCCTCAATCATAGGAAATCTGAAGAGATGTGGCAGGAACTGATAAATCCCATTCTCAACTAACTAAGTTGTAATAATCTCCCATGAGATGGCAATTTTAGGTTATGATGCAAAGGTGCCACTGGATCTTGCGCACCCAAGAAAGCTTAATTATCTCAGCGTGCCACAGTATTTTTGGTAGAACCTGGAGGCATGGATTAGAAACGAGCGTATTGGCTACGCTTAATGGATATACTGTCAATTGATCACAATGTGTTGCGCAAACCAAACCTAGCGAACTAGTTATTGACCAGGTTTTCCGATTACACTCTTAACGTCATTGCTTCCTCATACCTATCAAGAGATGTAGACTTGGAGTTGTGGGCATATCGCCTAAACCAACGATTACTAGATCGCCGCAGTCATGAGACCTGCTGCACTTACTGAGGAGTAATAAAATCTTCTTCTTCTGATATCGTCTCCTCACAGAAGATTAGCTTCCTTCATCGTTTCTGTGTAGATTCATGTCTACTGAACAGAGTTTGTCGCCCAATTCCAATACGTTTGATTTAAAATAATCCAAATTGGGAGTATCTATAGACAGTTGAAGACTTTCGTGTTGCATATGTTGAAAGTTATTAATAACATGACTAGCTGTACTATGCGGTATCATATTTTAGTAGCATAGGTTTGCTTCAAAATAATCTAAACTGGAAGTGGCTACAGAAGATTAGCTACCTTCATATAGAACCAATAGTCTCAGCGTGGATTTACGTCTACTAAACAGACTTTGTCGTCCAATTAAAATACGTTTACTTCACACAAATCCAAATTGGGAGTCATCATCATCCCATTATCTCGAGCTTATACTGTCCATTGTTGAACAGAAGCCTCTCTCAAATTTTGCCACGCTTTTCGATCTTGCGCAGATTGGATCCAGTTTCCTGCAATCCGTTTTATGTTGTCTATCCAGGGTGTGGAAGGTCTGCCTCTACTTCTAAAGGCTTCGGATCTTGGTCGCCATTCTATAATCTTTTTCGTCCACCTACCTTCTTTTATTCTGGCCACGTGGCCTGCCCACTGCCAATTGGGAGTATCTTAATTATTTTTTTTAAATTCTCATTATCGCAGTGGCATGCTGACGATAAACTGACGTCCCTTCGGCATTACGGGCAAATATATTGCATTTGATGGTTCTTTAAAACCTGCAGGTTCTACATCGATATCAAATTCAAATATTCTATGTGATGCTTTCGAGTTTATTATTATTATATAATCTAAACTGGAAGATTTACTATGAATTTTATAGTGTGACTATGTCAATTTTCACTTAAAACTTTTTCGAGCCTCGATCGTTTCGTAAGAAGCCCCGGTGGGGCTCCTTTAGGAGATACGATCTACCTACGAGATTTTTAGCACTCTGATTTGTTAAAAGCATCAACGCAGAAGGTGTGAGTTTATCGTTTCTCCTGTAATGTAATGTAGAACTCCAGAAGGAAGGCAATTTAATGCCCATATTAATATCGAAAGATGTTTCTCTCTGATAATCAGAAGAAGACTGGCTACGCCGGAACTTAAATCTTCCTTCTATCGGAACCAAGTCGTGCATGGGATGGTGATCGTCGAAAGTTCTTTTGGTATATTCCGCACTTTCACGCTGGTGTTGAAAAACCCGATGCCTTATATAGCGCGTTTAGCGGGGTAGGTTTCATGCATCCCGTTATGATCCTGCACGTTTCATTCAGGGCTATATCTACCTTTTTTGCGTGGGATGAACAGTTCCACACTGGACATGTGTATTCAGCAGTTGAGAAACATAGAGCATGTGCACTCATCTGCAAGGTATCTGGACAGGCTCCCCACTCACTTCCTGCCACCTTTTGTTGGCCGCCATGACAATGGTGTTTGTACGTTAGTGCTCTATCCAAGGTGACACGGAGATATTTTGGTTTGTCCGTATATTGT
>MU182160.1:205815-228901 GCA_016904865.1 Pissodes strobi
GTCATTTGTGTAGATATTGAACAGTGTCGGCGCCAGCACACTTCCCTGAGGCAGGCCGTTACGTTGGTTCCTCCACCTGCTCTTCCTCCCATGCAGTAATATAGATTCCATGATCTTAGCGCATTTGTAGTCGTTTAAAATGTTATGTATCTTGCCGATGAGCTTCCTGTGGTCTACCGTGTCGTAAGCGGCAGTGAGATCAACCAGAGCTTTGCCCGTTATGTACATTTTTTCAGAACCTTCCTCAATGTGTTCTGTAATATTCAAGACTTGACCGGTGCACGATTTTCCAGGCCTAAAACCCGCCTGCTGTGGTATCAGCTTGAGATCCACAAGTTTTTGTATCTGATGTAGAATAACCCTCTCATATAGTTTGAAGAGGTGGCACAGTAGCGATATTGGCCGGTAGCTGCTTGATAAATCCGGGTCTTTAACTTGTTTGAGCAGTGCCACTACTTTGGCTTTGCGCCATGGTTTGGGGATCTTATATGTGGAATAGTGTCAGCATCCACAATTTAGTGACGTACCCAAAATGTTTAATCTGCTCCGTGAATATATTGTCTATGCCCGGTGACTTTCCATTCTTCAGGAGCTTAATGGCCTCGTTTAGTTCTTGGATCGTAATTGGCGTCCCCAGGCAACTTGAATCGTTTTGAGGTTTTGTTACTGGCTTGGTTGATCTCACTTTTCTCTCCGGTTCGCCATTTAGGACTAACTGATGTGCACCTTAGTCGGCAGTTACATTAGTATGGTTTCTTGGTTCTGTGGTGTCCCCGTTTAACTTTTTAAGGTGTTCCAGGCCATTTTGCTGCTGTGGGTCATGTCCATCCACTCCAATGTTTCCACCCTTTTTCCCTTCTGGCTTCTCCTATGGCTTGAAGTAGTGTTTTCCCGCACTCGATTGTATCTTCGCCGAAAATATCATTATCGTATAGGCGGGTATATCTTTACATGATTGTCTTTGTGTTTTGAGACATTTCGGGGATGTATCGCTGACTGCTGAGCCTCTCGGGACGTGTCTTCTAGGTATTGTCTTGACTACTTTCACAAATTGTTCATAGTTTTCCGGGATTTGTTCGATATCGTTTACTGCGCGATCCAGGTCTTTAGCGAAGTTGTCCCACTTGGGCTTTTTGAGGTTAAATCGTCTTTTAAATGGTATGTTAAGACGCTATTTACACAGATTCCTACTGGTCGGTGTAGTGTTTTGGGGATGGGGTCGAAAACCCTTTTAGTGCAGTTTTGTTGGAGGTTCTGGGATGCGAAACATATGTCCGGGCTATTCCCTGTTTTCCATGTCTTGTTATCAAAAGTTTGGGGTCGTGAACTAGCGTGAGGTTGTTTCGTTCTGTCCACTGTTCTACCTTTTCTTCGTTTGAGTCCGTAGTTTTATATCTCCATTGTGTACTGTGGCTATTAAAATCTCCCAAAATAAATTTATTTCTTTGGGACCAGAAATTGGAGGGGATGCAAACTCAAACTCAACACCAGGTGGGTTATATACGGATGTTATGGTAAACTCGCCCAGTTCTACAGTGATCACCTGCGTGCCATTGATGTCTGTCGTGCCCACTGATGTCGCATTGATGTCTTGCCTAGCGAAGACTGCGCTTCCATGTTTTGAATGTGGGATCTCCATTAGGAGTTTCATTCCTGGTATATGAGGCCTGTCAGCATCCCTGCTTCTGTGTGTTGCCTGTAATTATATCACATCGTAGCCGGTCGACTCGCTCAGCTGTGCTAGCAAGTCTTGTTTATTTCTTGTAATACCCTCGATGTTTATGGAGACTATTGCCAGAGCTGGTTCTGATAAGAACCGATTCTCTTTGCTTGGCGACATTTGTCTGTCGTGTATAGAATTTAAAGAACCGGTGGTGGAAGGATTGGCCGTCTTTTTCAAGACGTTTCCAGGGGACGTCAGCGTTGATATGCTTATGATTGAATAGTTATTCTGGAAGCATCTAATGCTTTCGTGGAGGCTCCTTCCATGTGCTAGGAAAAACTCGGAGCTATTTGGAGCTTTTATGTGGAATGAAAACGAACCAACAATTTGGAACTTTTGGAATAATTAATCTTATATCATTTTGAAATTGCTGCAATTACTATTTGATGGCGGAGAATACGTGTGAACATTTACCATCTCAATATGCCCTATTATCTCGATTTTAAATTGATTTTCTATAATGAAGCACTAATTTCTAGATCTCTTCTCTTGATTTGACATTTTGACATGCGCCTGTCTTAATAAGCAGGGCTTTGTTGATACTGTCTGCCTACCGGTTCGAGTGACGCGTTCCGAACTATGCTGTTCCCGAACCGAAATTTGTGAATATTCATTTCTAGGACCATATGCGCATAATATAGAACATGCTTACCGGTGGCATATTTTGAAACCCAGGACGCCAGGAGCACGACACTAAATAGCATGCTCTGATTGATCAGATTTTCCTACTGGCGGTGGCGGGTATTTCAAATAGACAGTCTTACTTAGTCTTATATTAACTTTATGTCTGTACAATTCAGGGTGGTTGAAATAGTGTTTTTCAGTCCGTGAAGGCAAAAATTAAGAAATAATAGATTTTGGGCGTTCTTTGGGTTAATTTTTAATGGTTATGCCAATGCATGGTGCCTTAATATTTGAGGCTTATTCAGATCTAGGAGTTATTTCTAATCTTATTTATTTTATTTACTTTCCAGAGACACAAACATCGAAAACTAACCCAAACTAACCAAAAGCATGCTCAAAACGAAGTGAAATAGAAAAACTAGGAATCATGGGCCATGGCTAGTGGAAGCAGGTTGTCTGGAAAACTGGCACTAGATTTTTGTAACCCTCTAGGAACATACTGTGGTAGCGTTATTTCCGTCCTCTCCATCCCGAGAAATCGAACGAGGGACACTCGTCAAAAGTCTGCCAGTGTGGTTGGCAGTATGGGGTCGCGCTAAAGCAGTTTCTTGTGAAATATTTCGTGAGAATCTTCTATCGGACCCATTTTTTTAGCTTTAGGCAGTAACCTCGTTTATCTTTTAGAGTATAGTTTATTTAGTGCCTGGATTTTGTTCCATAATTGGTATACCGTTTTGTAATTATTCTTAAATTTCCTTTTTTTGATTAGTTTTATTATTTGCCTTTTTGAGTTTGAAACAACATTTTGGGGATTTTCTGGCTCAAACGTCTGCCATTGTGGCTGGCAGCATGGTGTCGCGCTAAAGCAGTTTCATGTGAGAATCTTCTATCGGACCCATTTTTTAGGCTCTAGGTAGTACCTTCTCTTATCTTTTTGTGTATTGTTTAGTGCTTAGGACCTGTTCCATAATCTGGATTTTTGACCGAGGATTTTCTGACTTTTAAATACATTTACCCTGCAACACGTTTTTCCTACTAAAGTTAGCAAGCAAGTAAATATTTTAATTAAAAACAAGCCTAACACCGGAGAGTCGTGTTTGCAGCGCAACCAGTTCTTACAAACTAAACTAGAAAAGGTCCTCTCGTGCTGGTGTTGTACGGGGTTGAAAACATAATCGAAAATCACGGATCAATTTATTAGCTTCTAGGTTTTTTTTAAAAAAACACCAACAATCCTACAGTAAAATTTCGGAATTTAAAAGCAAAGGAATGTCAAAAGACTATTCAGTAATTAATAATTAGGGTACAATATGATGATTGTACGGAGACCAATTCTGTTGTTAACTCGGTTCTGTATGCCTTACACTTAAACGCTCTAAATACTACAATGCGAAATGATCACTTTGGTTTACCTGAACTTATTACCTATAAGTATGCGTGCGCTGGTAGCTGCACCAATTATAAATATAAGGATAATAATATCAATTGATAAATGACCATAATAATTATATCAATCGACCAGATAAACAAATGAATAAATGAAGAATAAAATTAATGAAAGCTATCTTAGAGCTTGGCTGTCAATGCTTGATTTATATTAAAAGATTAAGACAGATTATATCAATCGGTCAGAAAAA
This sequence comes from Pissodes strobi, assembly GCA_016904865.1. Classification (NCBI taxonomy): domain Eukaryota; kingdom Metazoa; phylum Arthropoda; class Insecta; order Coleoptera; family Curculionidae; genus Pissodes; species Pissodes strobi. The sequence continues at coordinate 209,800 of MU182160.1, forward strand.
TAAATGAATAAATAAAATTTCTATAAAAAATCTATCTTAAAGCTTGACCCACAAGACTAAATTTATATTTAAATTTTAGAAACAATTATTAATCGGCAAGAAAAATAAATGATTTAACGACACTATGAAGGCTCTTTTAAGGCACAATCTACAGTGCTAAATTCACAATAATTGATCAACAAAAAGTAGGTAACTAAGCTTCAATACGATACCCCATTAGATCCGGTCGTCAAGCTCTGGTGGAGACGCCGGGCACCTGTAGAGGACTCGATAGCCCTCGATAGTGATGAAACTGGCTGTGGTACAGCCCGAAGACAAAATCGGTAAATCGGCTATGGTACAGCCCAGAGATAAAATCTGTAGCCCGGTGAAAGAACTTGTAGCCCGGTGATAGAACTTGTAGCACGGTGATAGAACCCTGTAATAACTCAATACGAATCAGACGAAGCCCTATATTTCAATGAACAAAAACTATGGCCCCCCTTGCATAAATATATTTACTTTATTAAACAAATCCCCCAAAAATTATCATTATTCAATGATAATCAGTAAATAAAAAAATACTAAGGTACAGACAACTTGAATGTAAAAAAAAAGATAGAAATGAATCACCCAAAAAAAACTTCTCCATATGATCAAAACTAAAGTCACATTAAAATAAAAATTCAGATATGATAAAATAACTCATGGAATGCGATGCAAATGGTGGTCAATGTATAAAAAAAGGATAACACAAATAAGGCAATTAAATCGTTAAATTAGACAAAAAAAAAATAGCAATAATTACCTCGCTGAAGTCGGAGGATGGCTTGAGGATCAACGGTCTCGATCGCGCACGACGAGCTCGGAAAGCCTCTGGAAATAATGGAAAAGAGCCATTAGCATCATGGCGTGCACGTGTTTCACAAGCAATAGAAAAAATAATTCTAGGAAAAAGCTTACCAAGTGCAGTATTTAAATCCCGATAAATCGGTCGTGTCAAAACACAAACTAGAAACTCAACACAATATCCCCTAGAAAGGTAGTATAAAGTGCAATACTAAAAGCTGAGTCACTACAACTGCACTAAAGCAAAAACCCTCCTTTATCACCGAAGGGTATTTCTAGAAGAACGAGATCATCGGTTTCAGTCAATTTGTCTTTCCACTTCCACGAGATTAAAAAAAAAGGAACGTCAAATCAGAAAGTGATAGAGCTGGAAAAATGCCAAGCGATTCTAACGATTCGATACGAGAAATAAATCTAAGATAATAAACGACTTAGCTCTTGTTTATTATGGTTGTAAAGCGACGGCGGAAGCCACAATTAATAAGCTGAAATTAAATTTTTCAAGAAATGCTAGGAAATACTTCTACGAAAATGATAAACATTTAAAAATTTAAATCGAAAGCAACAATTATTACGGGAGGATAGCCCATTCCTACTACCCAGTGCGACCAACCGAATATTACTAATATTGCAGCATGCCGCGTGGAAAGATAAATATCAGAGGTCCCAAAAAGTTATCAGAAGTTATCAAAAGTTACGAGTGCCTGAAGTGCCTGAGGGCTACATAAGAGAAAGGGTTGATCAAAACAGTTACTCAAAGCCACAAGTGTTATAAAAGCTAATACAAATATATCATTAACCCATATGTAGAATAAAATTAATTTACATTAGTAAATGCGGCAACCTTAAGCTTATTGACAACAAATCGAATCAATGAATTTAGCATTAATAAACCGAAGAGTAGTGACCTAAAATGAACTTTAAAATATTTTACACTGGCCAAATCAGACTGTTACAACCCCCTTACTCTCCGACATTTAAAAACCTGGCGTCCACTTGGAGGCAGGTGTTGAAGTGTGTTCAAAATCCACCATTTGTTGTTTAAAGCGATTGAACTTTTTCGTTATAGCAACAAGTCTATTTTTACTAATTTTCTAGTAAATAAATTTTGTTCATCTCGGTGACTGAAAGTAATTTAAATGTTACTTTAAATTCAACGGTCGGCTACGTACGAAGTCCCAATTTCCACTTCACAAAACCAAACCGAAATAAAGGTAATTTATTGCTATTTATTTATGTCCTTCCAGAGGTAACGGGAGATGCGTTTTTACTTTTATTGGCCGAAACAAAACGTATAAAAATAAAATATTAGCATTTGAGAGTTATATTTTTAAAAGGTATACGGTACGCGCGCACGGTGCATCGCCGAACAAATATAAAAGCAAATCCTTTGAAATTTATTTCGCCATATCCCCGGATATGATAAAAATAAAATAAGTCTTTTTGCATCGGATTTTTATATTTTTGCATTTTTATGCGATTTAATAAAGAATAAGGAGAATTACCAGCGACAGCGCCATGTTATTTGTAGATCGAAATGTAGCTTTGTATCAAATAGAAGTATCCACTTGTTGAAATGATAAGAACGAAGAAAATATATTCTTGTTAATACAGACTACACAAAAAAACGCGCTCTTTGGAAAAATCCTTATCCATAGCACTCTTTTTGCTCTTTTTCCACGTTTTAGTCATTTATGGCAAGAATGTAGAATAAGACCAGGGCGACACTGTCCATCCTGCTTGAATACATAACCCAAAATAGGGAAAAGTTGAATAATTTGCTTTGCTTTGCTGACGACATCGTGATCAAGGCAGACTATGAAGGATGCCTATAATATGCTCCAGGAACTAGTAACTGACTAACGCACATAAGGTTTGACATAAAGACTCCCGTGCTCAAAGAACTATTGTTCAGAAATCCAAGAGACAGAAACTGGGAAGGATTCTTACAATTCCTCAGCGAAGGTATCCAAGGAATAGTAGATGCAAAAGACACGAGAGGTTTGAAGACACCAGTCGAAAAGGTGACGGAAGCAGTTGCTACAGCATACCATAAAAATGCCCAAAAAAGACTTGGAAACAAGGGGGTAACACAGTCTGGTGGAACGATAGGATTAATAAGCGTCTGGAGACCGTAAGAAGGCTGTTCACAAAGGCCAATGAATGGGACCTATATAGGGTAGTCCTTACGGAAAACAACAAAGAAATCCGCAAGGCAAAAAGAGCTTCATGAAGGATATTCTGCAAAAGGATAAACGACACCCCCATCTGTGCAAAGATGCACAAGGTGCTAGCAAAAGGAAACTCTACAAACCGAGTCGAACTCTTGAAAGGAGAAGACAACGAATACACAAAACCATTCGAGTAAAGTCTGAAGCTTCTCATTAAAGCCCACTTTCCAGTGTCAATTCAGATGACAGAAACCACAGTGCTCGAAGAGCCTCCCACAGGGATGTCCCCTGGTGGAATAGGGAACTCGACAAACTAAAGGCAAAATCAAGAAAGACCTTTAACTCAGCAAAGATGTCGGGCAACTGGGACAACTATCACAGAGCCCTAGCTGAATATAACAAAGAATTGAGGAAATCTAAGAGGAAGACATGGAGAACGTTCTGTGAAGGGATCAATGAACTGGCCTCAACAGTGCGATTCCAAAAAGCCTTAGCAAAAGATCACTCAAATGGAATCGGTCTAATCAAAAGACAGACGGACAACAGCTACGTCGAGACACAACAGGAGAGTTTAGAGATCCTTTTAAAGACCCACTTCCTGGATCTGCTGTCACGGAAGCAAACTAGATAGAGGAACCCCCCTTATGAGACGTTGAACGACCCAACAGATGGGGAAGAAGCCTCGCGGGTAAAATATTTACAGACAATAAGATCAAGTGAGCTGAATAGCTTCAAACCCTATAAATCATCAGGTACGGACGGCATATTTCCTGCTCTGCTCCAACAAGGCAGTGATGAACTCCTACCGTACCTGAAAACAATCTTCACCAGCTATATCTACAGCTACATTCCGAAGAACTGGATGAAAGTCAGGGTTGCGTTTATCCCAAAGGCTGGAAATCGTCCACCGGACGAACCAAAGGCCAATCGCCCCATCAGTCTGACCTCCTTCCTACTTTAAAGTATGAAAAAAAATCATAGATGAATACATCAGGGGCGAGTTTATCTCCAGAACCCCACTAAAACAGTTTGCCTACCAACCGGCAAAATCCACGATAAATGCTCTCCAATGCTTAGTAAAAGACATTGAAAAGACATTCGTGGCGAAAGAAGTGGCTATGTGTGCATTGTTAGACATAGAGGGTGCATTTGACACCACCTCTAATGAATCCAGACAAAGGGTCGCAGAAGACAGAGGTATAGACGAAACTACAACGAAATGGATAAAAGCCATGCTTTGTGGTCGTAAAATTACCTCAACCTTAGGAGACGTTACTGTAACGGTAAAAGCAGCAAAAGGGTATCCGCAAGGCGGAGTTTTATCGCCCTTGCTGTGGTCCTTGGTAATAGATCGACTTCTGGTAAAACTAACATCCGAATGTTATGACGTCCAAGGGTATGCTGACGACCTAGTCATCACAATTAAGGGCAAGTATGATGGCACAGTATCGGCCAAAATGCAAAATGCTCTACATCTTGTTCAAAACTGGTGTATAAGGGAAGGGCTAAATGTCAATCCCAGTAACACCGTCATAATACCGCTCACAAAAAGGAGAAAGGTGGACCTTACAGCCCCCAGCCTAGACGGCGTGACGGTTGAACTGTCAGTACAGTAATGTTAAGTACCTGGGGATAGTCCTCGACCGCAAGCTTAACTGGAATGAACATATACTACCAAAAAGCCAATAGCGGCACTTTGGGCATGCCGCAGACTTTTTGGCAAAACATGCATTTTAAAACCCAAGATAATCTATTGATCATACATTACGGTTGTAAAACCAATAGCCACATACGCCTCACTGGTCTGGTGGACCAAAACAGAGGAAAAGACTACCCAAGGCAAGCTACAAAAAGTGCAAAGACTTGCCTGTCTGGGTATCACAGGGGTAATAAAAACCTGCCCCACGATAGCACTGGAGACGATGCTGGACCTTCTTCCCCTGCATTTAAGCGTGAAGAGGGAGGCCTTCTTAAGCGCGACCAGAGTAATCCAGACCCAATCAACTAAGTCAGGTGATCTGACTGGCCATCTAAAGATTCTGGACACAATCAAAGACGAATCGCTGGCCAAACCAACAGACCATATGCCAAAGACAAGGGATTTCCAACGCTCCTTTCAGGTGATCATAAAAGATCGCCCAACAATGAGAGCACTACAGCCCGAACGAGGTACATTGGTCTGGTACACAGGTGGATCTAAAATGGAACAAGGGGTCGGCGCCGGGGTTTATGGTCCTAGATGCAGGATGTCAAAATCTCTATGTAAAGCCCCATCCATATTCCAAGCAGAGATCCATGCCATTGAACTGTACGCCTCTGAATGCATCAAAAGAAACCCGAGAGGCGCAACCATAAATACACTATCCGACAGCCAGGCGGCTTTAAAGGCACTAGCCTCGTGCGAATTTGACTCAAAGCATACCGGAACACTCTTAACCATCTGGCTAAACATAACAGAGTCACTCTGTTGTGGGTGCCAAGGCACAAAGGAGTGGAAGGCAATGAAATTGCCGACCAATTGGCCAGAGAAGGAGCACAGAGTCCATTCTACGGACCTGAACCATTATGTGGCACCACCAGAGGACACCTCGGAGAGGACCTCCATAAGTGGGAAAAAAGGCAGAAAGAGGCCTACTGGAGAAACACTCCAGGACAACGACAGGCGAAAAGATTCATATAGCACTCGCCTGAATACACTAAGAAGCTACTAGAGCTCCATAAAAACGATCTAAGACTGGTCACGAGCTTCCTAACAGGTCATGGACCATGGAGATACCATCTCCACAACATGGAAAAGACTGAGGATCCACGTTGTAGATTTTGCAACTCAGCAAACAAACTGCGGAACACATTATTTGCGAATGTAGAAAACTGACCCGCCAAAGGCTAAAATATCTGGAAGGAGTAGTATGTAATCCCAAGGATATTAAACAACTAGCCCCTAGAAATATCCTGAACTTTGCGAAAAGTGCCGGCATTTCTGGAAAAATCTAAAGCAGGGTAGTCACAAAAGACCTTTTAGGTCTAAGTGAAGAAGATCTGAAAAGCTGAGCGACCCTTTTACATACAATACAATACAAGACAAGGTCAGATGAGCAGTAAGCCAATTTTAACCGTACAAATCCCCGGGGTTAGATGAGATATACCCAGTACTTCTACTGAGAGGACCGGATAGTTTGGTCCAATCTCTCTGTAAGATCTTCAGAGGCTGTATAGCTTGAGGATTACTTACTTGCTTACTTAGTGGCTTACAACCCAGGGTGAGTTTTTGTCGACTTCACAATAGTCATCCACTGTTTTCTGTCGCTCTGGACATCAAGTGGATTTTAGATGCCCATTGCCCTTAGGTCTTTGGCAATATTCTCTCTCCATCGGAGTCGTGGGCGGCCTAGGGGTCTAGTCTGTCCCATCAGTGTCTTCTGATAGTGTTGTTCCAAGATATTTGAATTTTTTGACCCGCTCGAAGTTGTAGTCATTCATTGTAATGTTTTGACCTACTCTGTCTCTGATCCGGTTATTTCTGGTGGAGTACATATAATTTGTTTTTTCTCCATTAATCTTGAGCCCCATATTTCCAGCATGTTCTTCGAAGTTGCTGAATGTATTTTTGACATTTAGTCTGCTGTTTCCAATGATATCCACGTCATCCGCAAAAGCCAGGAGTAGGTTAGGGCTATTATTTTGAAAGACCATCGCTGGAGTGCAGATTTCATTAAAAAAGCAGCGGTGAGAGGGCATCACCCTGTTTAAGACCATTGTTTATATCAAACACCTCCGAGAAGTTTTGTCCAGCTCTAACTTTGCTTTTTGAGCCGCCGACACATTGGGTCATTCTTATGAGTTTTTTCGGGAAGCCCAGTTCTTTCATCGCTTGGTGTCATAGGCTTGCCTGAAATCGATAAATAGTTGATGCTCCATTACTTGCCGGATGGTAAATATCTGGTCTGTGGTGGAGCTGCCCCCCCCCCCCCCCCTGAAACCACACTGGTATTCTCCTACGATTTCTTCCGCGTATGGCTTGAGTCTTCCTAGAAGTACATTGGCCAATATTTTGTACGGTGTGTTTAGTAGCGCGATACCTCTGTAGTTGCTATATTTCATTTTGTCTCCTTTTTTGTGTATGGGGACGATGACTCCTTCCTTCCATTCATTTGGTATTTCTTCTGCGGTCCATATGGCTTTTAGCTGTTGGTGAAATTCTTGCATTCTGCGGGGATATTATCGCTTCCTGGTGCTTTGTTATTTTTGAGTTTTAAGGTGGCTTGTTGGACTTCTTCGTAGGTGGGCGAGACATCTAGTATTTCAGCTGTCTGCATGGCAGGTGTGTAGGAGTTGTTGTCGTTGTCGGGATTAAGAAGTTGTTGGAAGTGTTTTTTCCAGGTGTTCATGACTTCTCGGTGGTCGGTTATGAGTTGGTCCTCTTCTGTCCTCAGGAAATTGTTCGCTCTGGGTTGGTATCCTTCTTTCATATTTGCTATTCCTCTGTAGTATGCTCTTGTATAAAATCCTAGGCGTGACCCTCGGACCGCTATACTCCGCAGTATAGCTTTGAAAAGACATTTTCAACACAAATACCACCAAGAGACCTATGGATAAAAGGCCCACCCATAAGGGTAGACATAGTCTGGTATACAGACGGCTGGAAACCCGACCAAGGAGTAGGATCCGGAATCTACGAACCAAGGGGAGAGACCAAAATCTCGATACCTATAGGCACACTCGCCACAGTATTTGAGGCGGAAATTACAGCTATCATTCTCTGTATAGAGGAATTAATCAGGAGGAAGGTGATCAACAAGACAGTCGTTACCTACTCCGATAGCCAAGCAGCAATCAAAGCAGTATGTTCCAATATAGTAACATCAAAGTTAGTATTGGATTGTATAAATCTGTTGAACGAAATGGGAAGGCTTAATAGAAAAGTGACCTTGGCGTGGGTGCCAGGACACGAAGGCCATTGAGGCAACGAGATGGCAGACGAATTAGCCCGAGAAGGCTCGTCCCAGCCACAAACAGGACCAGAACCATTTTGCGGAATCGCAAGGCCCATAGCCAAGACATCCATTTAAAAACGGATAGAAGAAGCGTCCCAAAGGTGGTGGTTTAATCTACCGAGACATACCAAAGATTTCATCAGCAAACCTTCGGCAAAATTAACAGCAGACTTGTTAAGTTACAATCGGAGGTCAATAAGAATCATTGTGGGACTACTAACAGGACACTGCCGACTAAAGAGACATATGAGTCTGATAGGCTTGGCGGATGAAACCCTGTGTAGGTTCTGCCAGTAAGGGGAGGAGTCGGCAAAACACATTCACTGCCACTGTGAAGGACTTTCGAGGTTGCGCTTCGAAACTGCGGGGACAACCGATCCAGAAGCGTTGAGCTACGCCATGGAGCCACTGTCGAGACTTTGGAGTCTGATCAAGAACACACGGTGGACACAATACTCTAAGTACAAGGAGGCTTGCAATAGATCTTACAGGTCGCAGTCACATAAAGGCGATGATGCTTCCTCCACACATATATATATATATATATATATATATATCTGACTGACTGACTCTCTGAAGATGAGGATCAACTTTGTCCCAAAGGGTCCAGTGTCTCTTGAGTATTATAGCAAATATCTGTTAAGTTTCGAGTTTGGGAGACCTAAAGATGGATTTAACGTAGAATAATGGAATGACGCTTTGGAAAAGAGGTTTCCAGAGGCAGAGGACGGTCCTCCTCCAACTGGGCCTTACAGGGAAAACCAACAGACAATGTCTTTCTAGGTTTAACTGGTGATATTCCTAGTATAATTGAGCCATAATTAAAAACCGAATAGATTTATTTCGCCTTTGGTAAACAGAAAAACGTTTTTAATGGTTAAAAATTTAGTATATCTTTGTCTCCGTCAATGTCGTGTAAATAACAATATGTCAAATAAAGAAAGAACATTTTTCTACCCTCTTAAATGCGTCCGCGTCCATGCAATTCCCGCTCTTCTCCCTGTCGCAGTGCAGTACAAGCATTCAACCGTAAAACATCGGCCTCTGTCGCGGCTCTGTTTGACGCCAAAATATTAGGCTGTTTTCTCATTTGTTTGCACAGATATTTAGGATATATCTCGTGTACTCTGTGTTCCCCGTTTCCAACCTGGATTAGTGACTTTTTTGGTCGTTTTAGAAGCATTTTCTCAAGACGTAGAAGCTGTAGCGTCTTCTGTTGACCATAAGAGATGTCTTATATTGCTGGTGAAGTTAATTTGAGAGAACTGCAGAAGAAGCAAAGTGACCAGGTATTGAGTGTGTACGGAGAAGAAATAAAAGAAAGTTTGATTAAATTCAGTACAGAAAGGAGTTTGTGCTAATTAAATATCATCAAATTGTTTGTTGGATATTTACCAATAGTTAATCTGATTTTAAATACCTGGTTTTATGTGTGAAAGGATGAATGCATGAAAGTACTTAGAAAACATTTTATATATTGATAATATTAAATATAAAATAAAAATAATAAAAATATAATACATGTTTCAATTGACATCCTATGAATGAAATTCCTCCAATCTATTTTAATACAGATTGCTAACTAGAGTGGTCAATTAAAAAGTTAAAAGTTAAGTTACTTAATGATCATAAACAAATTAATAATATTTGTTTATAGGTACCGACAAATTGGATTAATCTCAAAATAATCGTTATGAGACGCCACTGTGCTGTTTTATCCATTTTCGCCCGACCAATTTTATTTTATTCTCTAAATACATGCATACAGGTCTTTTTCTACAAAATGTCTCCATAACGAACGAAAGCTGAAACTTTCCATCTCTTTGTTTTATTTTCGACTCGATTACTTTCCGACATGTAATCTACAGATTTTATTCGGAAAGTTCCAGATTTTATATAAAATGGTTTATTACAGGAATATCATAGATCAAAATGTATTTTTGTATCAGATAGCAGTATACACGTGTTGAAATGATAAGAACGAAGAAAATACATTCATGTTAATCCAGAGTTTACGATCATTGTAGGAAACTATGTAATTCATTATCCATGGCACTCACTTTGTTATGGCAAGAAGTTCTGCCAGTGGTGTGGTGGTGTGGATGGTGTTTTCCCTAAGGACTGTGACATTCTTCAGTTAGGACCCCCCAGGCTAACTCATTCATCATTCATCTTGGATTCATGTGCATAACAGAGATGATTTTGGTGTAAAATCTGCTCAGCATTCTTGAATGACCACTCCAGAAGGAGTTTCAAAATCATATTACGTGGAATGCTTAAGGATTGCAAATGGATTTTATTTAATATCTTTAGCTGTCCAGTTGTCCAGTCCAGGTGTCTTTCTAATTTTAGTTTGCTCACCTCCTCTCTTTTGTGGGGCACGTCTGTAAAGCTCAGGCAGGCCATTTGCTGCATAGTCATAGATGATGATCGACTTAGCAACAGTTAAGTGAGACCAGAAGATCATTGAGAGCCCCACAACTCAGCACGGCAATAGTGCCAGTTTTGCCTTGTCGATTACCTGTTCCAAATGTCGATTCCATGATTCAAAAATGGCAGAGCCTCCACCCGTATAATAAGATCTAGCTGAGTAACATCTCAATTTATAATCACCCAAATGAAACGCTGTCAATTCCTGGGACGTAAGCCAAGATTCACTAATACGAAAAAGCTTCCAAATTGGTATAGTACTGAGCTGAAATCCGTAATAATTAGTAAGAAAATAAGTCATAAAAACTGAAAATTGTCTGATTACACATAACGAATATTTTTCGTTGTTTTTTCTTGAAGTTTTGTGAAATAATTGGATCAAAACGTTACCTTTGCATCCTTAAATTGTTCTGGAGTGATCGTGGTCTTGGGATTACTTTTTCCTTTTTGTTTTCGAAAATTGGAGAAAACTAACCTCAAAATGAGTTCGCATTGCTTTAAATGCACGAAGGAATGTGTCCAAAAGGAGGATAAAGTTGAGCTTTTTGGATTTTCGTGTGATATTTGTCACAAAGTATTCTGTAAAAACTGCTCGGGAGTTAAAAGTTCTGAAATCAGAGTCCTCATTTTGAAGGAAAGATGCCTGCGACATTTCTATCCCGATTGCGCAAATTGCTTTTTTGCAATTCCACAGACTAATGAGAGACTTGTTCAACTTGAAATGGAAGTGAACCAGCTTAAAGCCTCTCCACAGGAAGCCTCAGCCTCCATTACAAATATTCCTGCAATCACAGTTGACTTGTCATCGGATCCTGCAAGTGATCGCTCACAGAGTTCACTCTCTAGAAGTTAATTACAGGATGTGATGGCCCAGGTAACTTAGGAGCTAAGAGTTCAGTCGGAAGTAATTGGAAATAGGCTTGAGGGAACCGTTGATGCGATTAAGAGTGCTAATAAGGATTTGGTTAAATTTCTCACCTCGTCAAAAACGGGGAGTAACTTTGACAGTAATCCTATGCTAGCTGGCACTATGAATATTTCACCTGCACCTGCCCTTGAAGCTCCCATAGTATTCCATCAAAGAAACCAGGCGAAAACAATCTATCATCCCACGTAGACATAGATTAAACATTAAAATAATCCAACATAATTAAAATAAGGGCCCTTAAAGTATAGAAACATAGAAATAATAGATTAAGTAAATATATATAAGAATAAGCCAACACATGGATAGAACAAAGAATCATGGATAGAATAAGGAAACATATATTGAAGAAAGACGGATTAAGGAATCATTCTAAATACAAATTCAAACCTACCCGGCAGTTATCAGCATCGATCTCGCTAATATAAAGCATAAATAAAACAAAACCATTAAAAATTGGTGCCTACTAAGCAGCTTAAGTTACACCGAGAATCAATCATTATCCTTCTTAGATAATGGCGATACTCTAGGAAGGATAATAATTAAAAATACTAATATCCAATTCAAATCATCAATATAATTGACGTCAGTCAAAATGTGTAAATAACGCACATAATTTTTAATATCCGATGTTATTTCAAACAATCTCGGCAATGTTTATTTTTCCGATGTTATATAATCACAAATAGGCGACAATCATTCTAAACCAGGCCGTACTAATGAATGCTATTAATTTCAAAAGTAACAAGTCCAAGAACAAGGCCAAAGCCACACAAATACCAAAACAGCTGTGAAATTCAAACTGCTATCACAAGGACAAGGCATGATGATGCATATTACAAAAAGTAAATATTGAGGAGAATCAAAAACTCAACGAAGAAAAAGACTGACGATGAACGAAAGGCGCAAATTATTCATGAGAAACAAATTAGAATCGACGGAAACGAAATAAATACTACGTTAAAGGATAAAGACCTTGTCTTGGGATTAGCACTAAAGTTTTATATAAATGTTAGTAGACCTTCGTAGGCAGATGGTGTCAGAAATCCCAAGCTACAAGTACATCACAATGTTACCCCAATTGATTCCTCACATATCCACAAATCAGCATGATATATTTGGTCAGCAGATCAATCAGAACATCGAAAAATGCGCTATTGATCATCCCCATCACACGTTAGCTCTGCTTTTAGCTTTGGTCAACGCAGATAAAGACACAGAGTACTCCAACTCGAAAACGCAAATATCATCTAATTAATGATACTATCGGATGGGAATAAATGAATAAGGGACGTTATTATTATTATTAGAATTCATTATCAGAAATATTTCTCAATTGTTTTAGCACCAATATGTTTTTAATAATATTTACAACAATGTTCCATTTCGCGTTATGAGTCAAATAAGAATTATAATTTTCAATCAAAATTACCGTGTGATAAAAAATAGAATAACAAATATTTGCAGAGAAAAAAATTTTTTTTAAGAGAAAACATATATACGCATACTTATATAACATTAGGATAATAATAAAATTTCAATATTAAGTACTTATATTTTGTTTATATTTTTTACATGTACATGGAGCACTATTCAATGTAGGCCAACAACTAAATATGTTTTGTAGAAGGTAAAAACCAGTTAAAGAAAAAAAATCATAAACTGTTTTGCATTGGGGACCAATGCAAGACGGAGGGGGGCATGTGTAAACTTGGTCATCTGGTTAGTAGTACCTCAAGGCAAACGCTTTCTGGTAACAAGTTCAAACCCTTCAAACCTGGGCATCCGGTTAGTAGTACCTCAAGGGCAAACGCATTCTGGCAACAGGTTCCATCCTGCCTAAAGTTACGTCAGTGAAAAAGTAAACAGTGAACCTAAATTAAAGTGAAACTAAATTAAGCATTCTAAAATAGCATACCTTCATGTATACTAAACCTGGGCATCAATATACGTACAGTTTGTTTCGAAGTTAGCGAGTCGTTATTCTATACATCACCACCTAAGCTACGCAACCTGAACGAGCAAAGAGGATCGCAGCAAACAAATATACTCAGCGACACGCAATGGGAAGCTCCCAAAATCTTCTTTGACAATATTCTTCTCCTGCTCTTTATTATATTCGGTCAAGAACTTCTTATATTCAATTCAAGCTCCTGCCACATTAAAGAGGCTTCTAGGCTCAATTCTGAAATTTCTGTGTTCTCTGTTCCACCTGGTTTGATGTGTAGTAGGGCAAGTAGCCTCATAAGACGTGGTTATTGAAAATGGTTTCCAAATCTTCTACGCTTTCGATCAACTAGTTTGTCCCGGCAGTTTCCGCCCTCATGTGCTCTTTATACTCCATGTTATGTGTTATGAAGTTAGGTATCAAATCCCTTTTCGTAGAAGTGGAGGTGTTATCATTGTTAATTATTTCCATGTTATTAGTAGACAGAAATTCAAAAAGGTACTAATAACTTGTGTTGATGTTGAAGCTGTCTTATATCCCATGAGCATCGCAGTTCAACAAGTACTGCTCGTTCATTTTCCTACACCAAAGTGGTGCTTGAGGCTGGCCACCAGAGAAGTAGGATGAAGCTATAATAAACGCCCTTTGCCTCCTCATGTAGGTATTTCCGCTTCGATGGCCACCAGATTCCTCACCAGTACCTTACATCAATTAGTTGGAAGTTCACACACGCATCCTTTAGTGAGCCAGAGTTCTTGGATTGGCCTTGTGTTGATGTAAATTTTCTGCTTAGCCTATTTTATGGGGCCATAGAATGCTGGAGACGTGTAGGCCCTTAGATTTGCCCTTTGTTTTCCATAAAGCTCCTAGGAGTAGTCTGGAGAGAATGCATAATAGTGACTAAACTCCCTTTTGCCATGCGGTTTTCGGCTTGGAGGAAGTTTCATGTTGTCTTCCAGCCAATTGGCCAGTTGGTTAAGGTAAACCTCCATAATCGAAATATATTGCCTCTGAATTGAATACCATATATATTAGGGAGAATGCTGACCCCAGGACCCCTAGCCTAGAATATATCTCGCCATAAGTTTTGTCGCATTTCCAAACCTCGTGGAGGGACGTAGTCATTTTGACCGTAAATTTACTGGTACAGAACCTGAACGTCTAAAAAATCTCTTGAATAAGACATTAAAAGGTATCTGGCATGTTCACCTCACCTATCAAAAGGATCAAACATGCACACGACCAGATACGCCATATACCCGCAAATCAAAGCCCAGATCTTGCATGGTTGCACGTAACCGGCTATAGGCCATAAGAAATAAAGAAATATCATAAAACACAAGAAATAACATTATAACCTCTTACTCAGGTATTTATTTTAGATATTTATGGGCGGAGATGCGATCTCGCACTTCTTGGTTGGGGCAGGCAATTATGGTCGTGATGTAGGACCCGCGGTACCGCAGTAAGGACTCTTTGGTTTGTGTCGTTTTTGCTACCTGAATAGAATTGTTTATTATCTGATTAAAGCTGCGTTCGAAAATTTATCTCCTTTTTAAGTTTCGCTTGTGGATATCAAAATGAGCATTTTTTAAGAAGCATATTATGCTCTACGTATAGGTCGCTTCCGGCAAACTCCATGGAACCTAGTCTCCTCCGAACTACTTTTTCAGTAATTCAGGACCGATTCAGTTGTACAAAAAAAAACTATTCTAGAACGCGTCCCTTCAAGTTTAAAGCGATGAACATTATCGCAAAGTTGACCTCGCAAGACGTGAAATAAACCTAACCGTTGAATTCGTGCTGATGAAGATGTTAAAACTCCGAAGATTTGTGTTGACGTGCTTATTATATTTTTGATTTCGGGAAAAGGATAAGGCCTCAGATAAATTATGGGAAGAAATACTATATACTCGAAGGGAATATTGAAGAATTGAAATCTAGATATAAAGGGGTCGTTTGCCTTCGCATTCAATTAGCAAGGTGATGGCTGCAAATCCACTAAGTGCAATAATATGTGTAAATTAGCAACCGAATTTCGACGCTATTAATAAACGGTCTATATCTTTCGATTGTCTCGACTTGAAAATAAAGTTATGTTGCCCGATGAAAAAGCTGCATCTCATTAGTCAGGTTCGCATCGGCTAATTCCGTTAATATTTCAGAATCCCGGTGATTATCTTAAATCAATAGTAATTTGGCACGAAAACCTGCAAAATAAGTCCAACCAGACAAAAACAAAAGTAAGAACCGAATGGATATTTATTTTGAGGCCGGCCGCGAGTTTGCCAGCGGCGTAGATTACGATGTTGAGCAATATACATAATGTCCATATTTATTTTAGGCCAACTAGAAATCAAATATTATTCCCCTTATTAATTTAATTGGAATTAATATCAAAATAAATACCAATTAAAGACAAAAATAACGAATACTTTTAACACTAGCAGCTACTCTAATGCTATGAAACAGTCACCAGATCACCTCACGTGCCTTCAACAGATCATCAGCAGATGTAGAAGAAGAGCATTTTCTATATTAACCTGTTCTTGATGAATATCACCACCTGGAGCAACGTGCGTGTTTGCTTCTGAGTTATTACCAGAAAAATATTTTGGTCCCAGAATCAATGTGAGACAATATCTTCTTTAAATATGGCTTCGTAGGTTCTTCAAAACGTGCACAGTTTCAGTGCTTTTTTATATTAAGGAAAATATACCTTTCCTCATTGAATCTGGGACCCAAAGTATTTTACTGGTAATAACTAAAACAAAAGAAGAATTAAAGTAGGGGTGAGCTAAATGGATTTGCTTTGATTTTTTTTTAGTAACTCAAAAAAAAACCTATAATATATAGAGTGCACCATTTAAATGTAAAATTTTGAGTTGTCCTGTTATTTCTAAATATAGCTTTGTAGATTACCTAAAACTATTTCTTAAAACATTTCTCTGCATTTTCAATACCAAGGGAGATATTGGCTCACATTGAATCTGGGACCAAAAGTTTTTCTTTGACAGTCACTCGGAAACAAGTTAATTTAGATGTGATATATACTATATCAAATTTGCTTAACATTTTTCGCTGGGGCCGAAGATACAATAGTATATTGGGTGCACCATTTAAAACTTAAAATTTTATAAGAATTGCTAAGTATAACCTGGTAGGCTCTCTAAAATATGTAAATTTTAAATGCTTTCTATATTAGGATATTAGGGAAGATATGTTACCTTTCACATTGAAACTGGGACCCAAGATAACCTATTAGTAATATCTAAAAAAAGAAGAACTAATGTATGAGTGGTCCTAAGTAAAATTTGATTTGGATTTTTAAACAAATGAAGTCTCCTATAATGTTAATTAAGGAAGATATTACCTTTCACATTGAAATTGGGACTAAAGATAATCTACTGGTAATATCTAAAAAAGAAGAAAAAATGTATGAGATCCTAAATAGAATTTGATTTGCAATTTTAAAGAAATTAAGTCCATTATAAATTTTAAGTCGTCCTGAATGGCTGCCCACCCTGAATAATACTGCAAGTTATTTCTAAATACAGCTTTGTAGATTACCTAATACTCTTACATTTTCCATATTAAAAGAGATATTGGCGCACATTGAATCTGGGACCAAAATTCACTCGAAAACAAATTAATTTGATATAAAATATATGAAATTTGCTTAAAATTTTTCGTTGGGACCGAAGATAGAATAGTATATAGGGTGCCCCAGTGAAAATTTTTAAACTTAATGGGAACTGCTAAGCATGGCCTGGTGGGTTCTCTAAAATGTGTAAATTTCCAATGCTTTCTATATTCAGAAAGATATTACCTTTCACATTCAAACTGGGACCAAAGATAACCTACTGGTAATATATGCAAATAGAAGAAATAATGTATGAGGTATCCTAAATAGGATTTGATTTGAACCTACAATATATAGAATGTATCATTTAAAAGTAACATTTCTGAATGGGTGGCCCACGCTGTATACTACTGCAAATTATTTCCAAATATAGCTGCTTTGTAGATTATCTAAAACTTTTTCTTGAAATATTACTCTGTATTTTTCATATTAAGGAAGATATTGGCTCACATTGAATCTGGGACCAAATATTTTTCTTTGACAGTCGCTCAGAAAGAAATTAATTTAGATGTGACATATACGTTCGTTGGGACCGAAGATACAATAATATATAGGGTGCACCACTTAAAAATTGTAAACCATATGGGAATTGCTATATGCATGACCTCTTTCTAGCTCTCTTAAATGTGCAAATTTTCACATTGAAACTGGGACCAAAGATAACCTACTGGTAATATCTAAAATAAAAGAAAAAAAATCTATGAAATATCCTAAATAGGATTGGATTTGGATTTTTAAAGAAATCGAGTCTCCTATAATGTATAGAGTGTGTCATTTAAAAAGTTAAACTGTAACTATATAATACCGCAAGTTATTTCTAAATATAGCTTAGTAGATTACCTAAAACTATGGCATTTTTCATATTAAAGGAGATATTATCTCACATTGAATCTGGGACAAAAACTTGTTCTTTTACAGTCACTCCTGCTTAAAATTTGTCATTGGGACCGAAGATACAATAGTATATAGAGTGCACAATTGAAAAATTTTAAACTTAATGGGAACTGCTAAGCATTGCCTGATAGGCTCTCTAAAACTTGTAAATTTCCAACGGTTTCTATATTAAGGAAGATATTACCATTCACATTGAAAATGGGGCCAAGGATAACCTACTAGTATTATCTAAAAAGAAGAAGGAAAAAATCTATGAGTTATCCTTAATAGAAGTCTCCTACAATACATATAGTGTATCATCTAAAAAGTAAAATTTTAATACGGCAAATTATTTTCAAATATAACTTTGTAGATTAACTAAAACTTTTTCTTGAAACATTACTCTGTCTTTTTCATATTAAGGAAGATATTGGATCACATTGAATCTGGGACCAAAAATTGTCTTTACAGTCATTCGAAAACAAACTAATTTAGATATGATATATACTATATCAGATTCGCTTACAATTTTTCGTTGGGACCGAAGATACAAGAATGTATAAGATGTACATTTAAAAAATTTATGCTTTATGGGAATTGCTAAGCATGACGTGGTAGGTTCTCTAAATCAAAAAAAAATAAGCAAATTCGACTTAGCATATCTCATATTCAGTAAAATAGGGTGTTCCATATAATTAAGGCAAACAATTAGTTTTTAATTGTAAACCCTGTATATTTAGTATTAGTATATTTAGTGTTTAGTATATCTCATATTTAATTTAATTAATTTTTTAGTTACTATCAGAAGAAAACTTTGGGTCCCAGATTCAATGTGAGCTAATATCTGCCTTAATATGAAAAATGCATGCAGAAAATTGTTTCCAGTGGAAGTTTCAGGGACTCTACAATTACTTTCTCTTATACAGGGTGCACATATATTCAGGGCGACACAAAGTGATTTTTTTTAAATCGTATATATAATATTTTTGAACTCCATAAAAAAATCAAGCAAATAAGTAATTACCAGCAGGAAATTTTGGGTCCCAGATTCAATGTGAGCTAATATCTTCCTTAATATGAAAAAGGCAGAAAATTGTTTCCAATTTAGAGATTTTAGAGATTTTACAGAGCTACAATTAGAAATTCCTTTCTCCTATACAGGGTGCACTATATATTCAGGGCAACACAAAGTCAATTTTTTTAAATCGTATATAATACTGTAATTATATCTTTGGATTCCATAAAAAAAATTCAAGCAAACACGTAATTACCATTAGGAAATTTGGGGTC
>MU182160.1:228911-253700 GCA_016904865.1 Pissodes strobi
TACAATTAGAAATTACTTTCTCTTATACAGGGTGTACTCTCTATTCATGGCGACACAAAGTATTTTTTTTAAATCGTATATAATACTGTAATTATCTTTGGATTTCATAAAAAATTCAAGCAAACACGTAATTGCCATTAGGAAATTTGGAGTCCAAGATTCAATATGAGCCAATATCTCCCTTAATATGAAAAAGGCAGAAAATTATTTCCAGTGGAAGTTTTAGAGATTCTACAAAGCTACAACTAGAAATTACTTTCTCTTATACAGGGCGCACTATATATTCAGGGCAATACATTGCTGTGATTATAATATTTTTGGATTCCTCAAAAAAAATCAAGCAAATACATAATCACCAGTAGAAAATTTTGGGTCCCAGATTCAATGTGAGCTAATATCTTCCTTAATATAGAAAATGTAGAAAAATGTTTCCAGTGGAAGTTTTAGAGATTCTACGAAGCTACTGTTAGTCTCTCTTCTACAGGGTGCACTATATATTCAGGGCAACATGAAGTTAATTTTAAATCGTTTATAATACTGTAATTAAAATATTTTTGGACTTCATAAAAAAAATTCAAGCAAATAAGTAAATACTAGTAGGAAATTTTGCGTCTCAGATTCAATGTGAGCTAATATCTCCCTTAATGTAGAAAATTGTTTCCATTATGTAAGCAAAGTTGAATAAGTATATCTTATATAAATATTTATTTGTTTTTATTCTATCAATACCAAAAAAATCTAGGTCCCAGATTCAATGTGAGCGAGTATCTCCCTTAATATGACAAATACAGGGAAATATTTGGAGTTAGAGCTTTAGGGAATCCACTAAGCCATATTTATTTTTTTTTAAATATACAGGGTCGCCACATATTCAGGGTTATATTACGTTTTTTTTATTGTAACCCTAATTATATATTTGGATTCCCCAGAAATGTTCATTAAATCTGTTGAAGCAGACTCAATGTATAAATTTAATTGTTTTTGGGTTATTAACATATAAAAATTCTGGGTCCCAGATTGAATGTGAGCCAATATCTTCCTTAATACGATAAATACAGGGAAATATTTGGAGTAAAAGTTTTAGGGAAGCTACAAAGTTATATTTAGAATTTATTTTCAAATATACAGGGTCGCCACATATTCAGGGTAATATATCGTTATGTTTTAAAATGGTAGTCCTAATTATATTATTATATTTTTGGATTACCCAGAAATTTTCAGCAAATCTGTTGACGCATCCTAAATATTTAAATTTAGTTGCTTTTGGTCTATTAATAAAAGAAAATTTTAGGTCCCAGATTCAATGTGACAGCCAATATATTCTTTATTACGTAAAATTCATGGAAATGTTTCGAGTAAAACTCATAGAGAGTCTACCAAGCTATATTCGAATATTATTCTCAATTATACAGGGTGCGCCAACCAATTTCATGAAAAATTCTAAGAAAAATTGATATCGCATACCTCATAGCTAATTCCAATTGCCGAGTGTTTGCGAAAATAAAATACTAGGTCCCAGATTCAATGTAACAGCCAATGATTTCCTTAATATAGGAAACACTGCAAATTGTTTCGAGTGAAACTTATAGAACTTAAAAATTATTTTCAGTACTGCAGGGAGTGTCACATATTTAGGGCGAAATAAATTTTCGGTTTTCTTTAATTTACACACTGTATATTAAAGCATATATAGGTTCTTAAAGAAAAACTTTAGCAAATTTCATTTAGCGTACCCACCTCGCATCTAAATTTATTTGTTTTTGAGATATTTCTAAAAATATTTGGGTCCCAGATTCAGTGAGATAGACAATATACCTATTTTTTTTATTACAGAAAGTGCAGATTTTTTTTAAGTACAACTTTATGCGTGAATCTAGAAAGCTATTTGTAGACATTTATTTCAGTAATACAGGGTGTAGGGTGTCACGTATTGACACTTGAATAATGAAAGCAAACTTATTTGTTTATATTCTACTAAGAGTAAAAAAAATCTGGGTCCCACATTCAATGTGCGCCAATATCTTCCTTAATACAAGAAATACAGGAAAATATTTGGAGTAAAATTTGTAGCAAATCTACTAAGTTATGTTTAGAAATTATTTTCAAACATACAGGGTTGCCATATATTCAGTGTGATATTTCGTTATTTTTTTTAATGGTAACTCTCATTATATTATATATATATTATATTATTATATATTTTGATTCCCCAGAAATTTTCAGCAAATCTGTTGATGTATATTAAATATTTAAATTTTGTTGCTTTTATATATTTCCGATACAATAATAATTAACTAAATAAAATTTTAGGTCCCAGATTCAATGTGACAGCCAATATATTCTTTAATGTGTAAAATACAGAGAAATGTTTCGAGTATAACTTTGAGAGAATCTGCCAAGCTACATTAAAATATTATCCACAATTATACAGGGTGCGCCACATACGCGACACAACGTATTTTTTCTAAATGGCACACATTATTTTTCTACTGTCCCATTAGGTTTCATGAACAACTCTAGGCAAATTTGATATAGTATACTGCGTAGCCAAATTCAGTCGCTGTCAAGTTACTACGAAAAGAAAATTCAGGGTCCCAGATTCAATGCGATAGCCAATATTTGCCTTATTATGAAAAATATAAAAACATCTATCAAATAGAAGGTATATACAAATTCTAGAACTATATGACAAATTATTTTCAGTTATACAGGGTGCATCACAAATTTAGTATCGTTCAATATAAGGAACAAATTTATCAAATTTAATTAGAGTTTGTATGTACGCTACTGAACATTGAAAACTCGCGTTATAAGTAATTCGACCGATATAATTGTATATTATAAATTCCCCGGCTAAACTTACCATTAGTACAAATTTACGGGGTTTGTTCAATTTAATTTCGAAAACGCTGGCAATAACTTTGATTTTCAATACTAGCACCGGATAAATCTATCAACGCCGGAATGCGAATAAGTGCGAGTATGTAACGCCGCACGCGCGTTCCAAATGTTTAGAAACGCGGAATTTACTGAAATATGTCGTCTGATTAATGGAGATCGTCGAATCGCTATTATTTTTGCCGATCCGAACCATAATTTTCTTCTGGTATATCTTCGACAAATAGTTTGTAACTTAACTTAGTCTCAATTAAACCTTAGTAATGTGTTATGATTGATGTGTGTTGTCTTCAAATGGTTAATTAACAGACTTCTAACCGAAGATGAAAAACCGGCCCTAAGGTGGAGATGAGCAGTCGACTGCAGCCAAGCAGAGTGCTCTATTTAAAATAGAAAAATTAAGGTGTTTGCCGAGAATTTGGGTATTATGGCAACGTCGCTCGTACACCTTATCCCATGTGATTCCTATCGTTTCGGTACTGAATAAAGCAGGATATTACCATGGTAGTCTAGCAAATAATAAGACACCATTCACAAGTGCATTAATAATAATCATTATTTATCAGAAGCAAGCTAATTTTTGGAACTTTCCCTGCTTAATTGAGAGTCGACGATATCATAGAGCGAACGCGCCCCGTTTATATGTGCCCTGCACATTGAGACAAACTTCCGATTCTCTATGTTTCGATTGTTTACATACGAATAGCAATTGCCTGATAGAGCGTTGATATAGAGCCTGCATATACAAATGAGTTTCGGTTTATTATAGAGTATAGGGAGTGCTTCGAGAAGATAGTCTAGTGTCGCGAACGCGACTGAAGTCGGTATAGGCTTTGGAATAAAGCGATTTCATAATTATTTTGTTTATTAGAGGGAATGACTCGAAAATGATACCGAGCTTAGTGTGCAAAACTACGATAGGTTTGAAGCAAAATATATAGAGGCCTTAGATTCTGTGAGTAGAGGCGCAGCCAGAAATGCTCTCCAGGTGGCTATAAACCAGACAGTAGTAAATCAAATGCCAATCATTATATAACAAACTTGACCTGAATAGTTAGAACAGATATACCTAATTTTCGGCCCAATTTTTCTTAATACTCCCTCCCACTACCAGGATGGAGACATTCCCTTCACGCCAAATTCTTCCGAAGACACCCAGAACTGCAAGTGACAGAACAGAATATCGCTGACCGGAAGAACATCATAACTAAGAGAGGATAGCTAACGCGTGTCGGGTTGGAAGCTTAAGACGAGAGGTAGGCAACACGATCCAGCAAGAGCAAACTGTTCCAAATGAGCCACCAGACCGGACAGAACACATAGTCCATCTGGATGAGACACCTCTCGCAGCCTCTCTTCCAGAACCGTTAAGAAGAACCCTATCAGAACCTAGCTCGACAGCACGTGAGCGACAAATTTCACAGCCTTCTATCTTATTATGAGGGTTCTGACTCTCTTAACCGTCCGGTTTTGCCCAAACTAAGAAGCATCTTCAAGGCCACGCAGAACATCAACCTAGCTAATGAAGTTCCGGGGAATACCTTGCCTGTTTCCGCACACTAGATGAAGTACACTTGATGAACCAAAAAAACATAAATACCAAAGTCTGCACGGCAGAATCCGATGAGTGCGATCCCGGGCTGGAGAAAACGCCTAGAACAGGATAGATAAATTTCGCGGAAAAGCTGATGTCATAGGCGCCTACCTGCAGAACATCCGGTCGAGGAAAATAATCAGGAAAGTGAACCCAGTAGGAATTTGCCTGGAAGACCCACAGCACCACCAACAACTTGGAACAAGAAGGGAACTAAAAGACCTCTTCAGAAAACAAGCTAAGGCTAAAAGAGCGCGACTTCGCAGGTAAAACGAACTTTCTAAGAGAAAACAACAAAATGCAGACTTCACAGCGGACAGAAAGAAATTTTTCGGGAATTTGAAAACACGCCTAGAAAACCCAGCCAATGCACAAGCCCCACAACATAGATGAATTCCACAACTATTGGAGCTCCATCAAAAGCATTACACTACAGCAGATAGTCCGAATGGATAGCAGATGTTGAACAAAGTGCATCGGAAGTTGAGGAAATGTCTGTGGATCATTTAACAGCAGAAGATATTTCCCAGGATATTAGGAAAACCAGCAATTGGAAAACGCTGGGACCAGATGGACTGCACAACTTTTGGATCAAAAATCTCCCGGCATTTTTCCAAGCCTTGCTCGATGTTTTATGGAAGCATTGGACGATTCCTCAAAATTTTCCAAATTTCTTACAGAGGGAAACACTTACATGCCGTCCAAGAAGGGTGACCCCGCTATACCGAGCAACCATAGACCAATCACGTGCATGTCGGTAGTATACAAACTCTTCACGTCACTTCTCAACAACCGAATATACGAACACTGCGCTACAAACAACATTCTGGAGAAACGGCAAAAGGGTTGTATACGAAGATCAGCCAGGTGCAAACATCAACTGTCCATAGATGCAGTGGTTATAAAACAAGTTCAGACTAGGAAGATGAATGTGTGCTATAATGACTACGGCAAGGCCTTCGCTTCGGTATCTCATGAATGGCTGATGAAGGTACTGGAGATTTACAAGATTTGCCCGAAAGTAAGAGCGGTGCTCCAACATCTCATGAGCACCTGGCGAACCAATATCCTCGTCAACAACAACGACGCTGGTAAAGTCAAGATATCCAGAGGCATTTTTCAAGGAGACTCTTTATCACCTGTGTGGTTCTGCCTACCACTATTAAACAACACCAATATTGGGTACAGACCTAACATCAGGAACGGCCGGAGGTTATCCCACATGGATGACCTAAAGCTCTTTGCAGAGAACCAGACTGGATTGCACTCTCTAATTAGCACCGGTAAGACCTTCAGCGGGGACATAAACATGTCATTTGGACTTGACAAATGCGCCATCATCAACATCAAAAGAGGCACGTGGAAATCCAAGGAGATCAATACCAGGATATCGAGAACTTACATCCCGAAGATACATAAGCTACTGCCTTTGGCCAGAAATCTGACTTATATATGACTTCCTTTGAGTCTAGATTTACACCAATCATGAAGCGCAGTATTGTAGATTTTTGTAATTTGAGGATGCATACTTTAACCTGGATTTGGTTCTCTACTGAGTTTGTATTTTTTGCTATGTTATTTTTAATGGTTTCCTCTGTGACACCCTCTTTAACTTTGGATAGAAATAACCAGCTTTTCTTGTCCGAATTTGCAGCTTGGAATCCATCGTTGATCTTTTGATTTACTGAGTGAGGCACTGAAATGTTTTTCCACCAGCTTACCCCAGCCTAGTAATCAGGCTAAATCGTTACCAGCGAAAGCTGGACAGTCTTACACTTATATTACAACGGAGGTTCTATTCACTCCCAGCCTATCCCTATTAACAGAGGCATTTTCCAGGGGGACAGCCTCAGCCCATTATGGTTCTCTCTCGCGCTGAATCCGTTATCGGCACTCCTCAGCGGTACCGGGTATGGGTTTCTGGTCAAAGGAGCTGCTACAACGCAGTATAGGTTATCCCATTTGACGTATATGGATGATATCAAATTATATGGGGCCAGTGAGAGATATATCACCAGTTTACTGCAACTTACAGAACAGTTCTCCAATGATATTCAGATGTCGCTTGGACTAGACAAGTGCCGTAAACCAAGTTTTGAGGGGAGCCGAGTGGTCCAGCGAGGTTTTCAGCTAATCGATGAGAACTACATTGATGCTATGAACTGGAACGATGCGTACAAGTACCTACCTAGGCTTCGAGCAAAGCCGACGCGTCTAGCACATGGGCATACGTGACACGGTCACCCAAGATTCCCTACAAAGAGTCAGCGACATCCTCAGGTCAACCTCAATGATAAAAATTTATTTAAGGCGCTTAATACCTTCGCCATCCCGGCCCTAACGTACACTTTTGGTGTTATTAAGTGGTCGGTGACTGATCTTGGAGATGTTGAGAGGACTACGCGTAGGCTACTGACTAAGCATCGAGTGCACCACCCGAGATCAGTGGTGGAGCGGATCACCTTACCTCGTCAGGAAGGAGATATCAGCAGGCTCTGCAGGAAGTAAATATGCAGGCTTCAAAAGTATTTTCTATGGCAGAATAACATCTTGCACCAGGCCATCAGGAAATCGAACAACAAGTACACTTCATTGGACTTACTTCATTATAATGGCAACGAACTTGAAACTGATGCTACCTCAACAAAAAAGCCAGGGATGGCTATCGAAGCCACTCCATGGAACGTATGCGAACGAACTCAGTTAGCCGCACGTCGACTTTAAATCCTTTTGTGGTTGGTTGGAACGTGTTGACCTCTTTGCTGAGACGGAGGGGTTCATGATAGCCATTCAAGATCAGGTTATTGCCACCAAAAATTACCTCAAATACATCGTGAGAGCCAATGTAGAGGATGACCTGTGTAGGAGATGCCGCCAGCAGTCCGAAACCATTCAGCATATAACTGGGGCTTGCCAAACATTAGCAGCAACCGAATATCTTAATAGGCACAATCAGATAGCTAAAATTGTACACCAAGGGCTGACACAGGCGGCGCCACGGTTTGCTGGAGGAACAGGTGCCTTACTACCAGTACATCCCCGGTGCTATCATGGAAAATGATACTCATAGATTGTAGTGGGAACGGTCTGTACGATGGTGTCCTGGGGTCACACGAGAGAAAATATTTTAAAACAGCTCTGAGATAAAAAGTCAAAATTCTGAGATAAAAAGTCAGAATTCTGAGATAAAATGGTAGAATTCTGACATAAAAAGTCAGAATTCTGAGATAAAAACTCAGAATTCTGAGATAAAAAGTCAGAATTCTCAGTTAAAACGTCAGAATTCTGAGATAAAAAGTCAGAATTCTGAGATAAAAAGACGGAATTCTGAGATAAAAAGTCAGAATTCTGAGATAAAAAGTCAGAATTCTGAGATAAAAAGTCAGAATTTTGAGATAAAAAGTCAGAATTCTGAGATAAAAAGTCAGAATTCTGAGATAAAAAGTCAGAATTCTGAGATCAAAACAGAGTTCTGAGATAACAAGTCAGAATTCTGACATAAAAAGTCAGAATTCTGAGATTAAAAAGTCAGAATTCTGAGATAAAAAGTCAGAATTCTGAGATAAAAAGTCAGAATTCTGAGATCAAAAGACAGAGTTCTGAGGTAACAAGTCAGAATTCTGACATAAAAAGTCAGAATTCTGAGATGAAAAGTCAGAATTCTGAGATAAAAAGTCAGAATTCTGAGATCAAAAGACAGAGTTCTGAGATAACAAGTCAGAATTCTGACATAAAAAGTCAGAATTCTGAGATAAAAAGTCAGAATTCTGAGATAAAAAGTCAGAATTCTGAGATAAAAAGTCAGAATTCTGAGATAAAAAGATAAATAGTAATGTAAGTGCTTTATATTTACCTATAACTAAAAAAGGTTGCTCCAAACCCAACAACACTTTAAGCCTTGTTTTATGCGCTCCAATACGACTACGTTGCTAAGACTAGCATTCTGGATCGATATTACGATTTTTCTTACGTAATCTTTCAAACTCAGAATTCTGACTTTTTATCTCAGAATTCTGACTTTTTATCTCAGAATTCTGACTTTTTATGTCAGAATTCTGTCGTAGGTCTGTCCTAACGGACCGAACAATCGTCCACAGCAGGCCGGATATCATCTTAATCGACAAATTCTCAAAGGAAACGTCTCTGATTGACATAAAAATGCTGAAAAGCCCAGTCCGTATTCAGATTAAAAGACACCTCATGCACTGGGAAAAATATTTTAGAAAATATTTGTGTATTACTTGCACCACTGCTTAACACAAATCTCGGCCACTTATTGCTCAGATTTTTTCCTAAAAAAAGCTGAATGCGCAGTCCATTAGCTAATTTAGTTTTACAAATATGCCACATTGGATTTTGCCCCCAAATTAATTTATATTTAGAATTAAAGACCCTCCATACACTGAAAAAAATTTTTGGAAATATTTGTGTAATCATTGCACCACTGCTTAAATGAATACAAATCTCAGTCTTTTATCGCCCAATTTTCTTCCTAAAAAATGCTGAAAAGTGCAGTCCGTGACCTGGTTTAGTTTCCTAAATATATCACATTATATTTTGCCCTAAAAATAATTTATATACAGAATAAAATACATTTCATGCACTGAAAAATATTTTTGAAAATATTTGTGTAATCATTGTACCACTGTAAAATAAAACAAAAATTAAACCACTAATCGCCGTCATTTTGTCCTAAAAAAACCTGAAAAACATAGTTCGTTACCTATTGTTGTTTTCCAAATATATCACATTAAAATTACTCCCAAAAATAATTTGTATAGAGAATACAAGACACTTCATACACTGAAAAAAATATTTTTGAAAATATTTCTGTAATCTTTGCACCACTGTTTCAATATTTGGAAATAAAACCATTATGGCACATGGTAGGCCAAAACCGGAAAAAACGTCGAAACACCCTGCATCCCCTATAAAAATTAAAAAGTCAACAATATGTGCCTTTTTGGGTTTATAGATTTATGTGTATTTTACGAAATATTTGCTTACGCACTGCTTCGAAATTTTATTAGTCGCAGGCGGTCCTTTGCCGTTTAAACAAAGGCAAATATAATAATATACAGGTGGTTGTGAAAGGTACGGACACATTGAAGGCAATGTTTATCTATTTTATTAATATTTATTGGCTGGGAACCGACCGCATTATCATAGGTCGTGTAAATTTCGGATTTCGTATAGGTATGTGAGAAGTTCGAGATAAATTTGATTTTATTCTCTTTTTCCGCCCTTATGCCGGAATATGAATGAACGAATTATTATGGGAAAATAATAAGGTCATTGTTAAAAGCGATATTCGATTCAGCTGATGGAGTAGGAAATTCTACAGGAAATTCACAGATCGCTGAAGTTTTTAAAATACATCAGACAAGAACTTAAATTCATAATGAATAATCAGAATTCACATGATGAAGTAGATTTTTAGCAAGTAAAATAGAAGATCGGCTCTCCCTAAACCTAACTGAATAATAAAACGCTTCACTCAACATGCCACTATGCAAAATCGAGCTCATAAAATCAATTGTTCCGACTCTGACACTTGTACACGCATTTAATGACATTGGACACTAAATATCAACTGTTCCAAATGTAACTCCCGAGTATCTAGACTTATGATGACACTATTATTAAGCCTAGAAGTTGGTGCAGATTACAAAGTGGACAAAGTACTGATATATTTAGCTTGACCTATTAGAAGTGGGTCAAAATCAGTCTAAACCTAATCTATTACCTAAAGGTTTGGTCCCACAATGCAACAAAAATCTAACTGTAAATATATGCCAGTAAAGGCTCAGCCTGACTTCGTTCAAAACATTGTACCATAACATTTTCTATACGCTTCCCAAAGCCCTTATCTTTTCAATCGAATTTTGGGGGCTTATATTCAATAAATTTCTGAAACAAAGCTTGTACTTAATATAGTTATAAATTTTATTTCGCAGGTAGAAAAATCTCGGAATTATTTAGTGATCCCCATATAAAATAATTCATAAGGATGGTGTTTCGTGATAGTGTTGTATCAAGCATCGAGTATAGAGTCAAGTAGCTATTACCCGAAATAATGTTTCATCTATTTTACAAAAGTTTGTCAAATTCAATCTTGAAGAATTCGATTTATTATCCACGTACATTTTATTGTATATATTCAGAAAAACATTACTCGAATATTTGTAACAAATTGGCAACACTGTTATGCATTTGTACAAAAACTTCTAGCTCTTCAACAAGCGAACACAATCTTCGAAAAGTCGGTTTTTCTTACGATCTACATTTTATTTTATATATCTATAGGAGATGCTTTAAATTATTATAGCAAAACATCTAATATTTACTTGTACATGCTTAACAATCTCGCAAGCATAACGCAATTTATACGCTGTAAACAAGCAAACGCAATCTTCAAAATTTTATCGCTTTAAGTACATTTTATTGTATATATTTATTTGAGGTATTTAAAAATATTGCACCCAAACAATAATGTTCATATATTTTCAAAAAACTGGCAACCGTGCCTAGAATTTTCATACAACAAGCGAACGCCATCTTAAAAATTTCAGTTTGTAACATATATCTTCAAAAATTCAATTCAATTATCTATGTACATTTTATTGTATATCTGCATATGAAATATTTCAAAACATTGTATAAAGATAATTTCTGTTTACCAGGATTTTTCACAAACTGGCAACCCTGTATTTCATTTTCAAACATGCTAACACACAACCTTCAAAAATTAAGTTTTATTATAGATTTGGGTGTAGTTTTTGTATATCTTCATATGAGATGTTTACAAATATTGTACCAAGACAATTCTTATATAGTCGTCTATTTTTATTAAATTGGCAACTCTGTGCTGCATTTTCACGTATATTTGTATACTCTTAACAAACGAACACAACGTTCACAAATTCAATTTTATTCTCGACTTACATTTTATTGCATATCTCTATATGAGGTATTTCAAAACACTGTACCTTACAGAGCATGTCCTATTTTCTTTTATATTTTTAATAAACCGGCAACAGTGTGCCTAATTTTTATAAAAATTTATATGCACAACACAACTAAAGGCAACCTTCAAAAAATCGATTTTATTATCAACTTAATTACATTTTATTGTATATTTGCATTTGAGATGTTTTAAAATATTGTACCAAAATAATTCGTATTTGCTCTTATATTTTCAGCCAACTGCAACCGTGTATTCTATTCTCACAGAAATGTATAAGTTCTAAGTAAGCAAACGCAACTTTCAAAAATTCATTTTTATTATCGCCTTAACCACACCCAATTGTATATTTTCATATAATGATGAGATGAGATATATTGTACCAAAATAACTAATATTAGTTTATATATTTTTAGCAAACTGGCAACAGTGTGCCGGATTTTGATAGAAATGTATAAGCAAAAAATAAGCAAATGCAAACTTCAAATATTCAATTTTATTCTCGTTTTATATTTTATTGCATATCTCAATTTGAGAAATTTCAAAATATTTTATACCTACCAGAACAATTATTCTTAATTTATTTTATATTTTTAGCAAAGCAGCAACAGTGTGCCTCATTTTTATAGAAATGTATAAGCACAAGATAAGTAAAGACAACCTTCAGGAAATCGATTTTATTATCAACTTAAGTACATTTTATTGTATATCTGCATTTGAGGTGTTTTGAAATATTGTTCTAAAACTACTCTAATTTACCCGTGTATTTTTAGCCAACTGGCAACCGTGTATTGTATTTTCACAAAAATTTATAAGCTTTAAACAAGCAAACATAACTTTCAAAAATTTTATTTTATTATTGTCAAGTACATTTCATTGTATATTTTCATTTGAGACGTTTTAGTATATTGTACCAAAATAACTACTATTCATTTATAAATTTTTAACAAACCGGCAACAGTGTGCCGAATTTTTATAGAAATGTATAAGCACAAAACAAGCAAACGCAACCTTCAAAAATTGAATTTTATCTCAAAATATTGTACCTACCAGAGCCATTCCTATTTTTTGTATATTTTTAGCAAATTGGCAACAGTGTGTCTCATTTTTATAGAAATGTATAAGCACAAAACAAGTAAAGGTAACCTTCAAAAAATCGATTTTATTATCAACTGAAGTACATTTTATTGTATATCTGCATTTGAGATGTTTTGAAATATTGTTCTAACACAATTCTAATTTACTCGTATATATTTAGCCAACTGGCAACCGTGTATTGTATTTTTACAAAAATGTACAAGTTCTAAGCAAGCAAACGCAACCTTCAAAAATTCAATTTTATTATCGCCTTAAGCACATCCACTTGTATATTTTCATTTGAGACGTTTTAATATATTGGACCAAAATAACTACTATTCATTTATCTTTTTAGTAAACCGGCAACAGCGTGCCGAATTTTCATAGAAATGTATAAGCACGAAACAAGCAAACGCAACCTTCAAATATTCAATTTTATTCTCGTTTTATATTTTATTGCGTATCTCAATTTGAGATTTTCCAAAATATTGTATCTACCAGAGCAGTTCCTACTTTCTCATATATTTTTAGCAACCCTCAATTTTATTGTATATCTGCATTTGAGATATTTTAAAATATTGTACCAAACCAATTCGTATTTGCTCTTATATTATCAGCGAACTGGCAACCGTGTATTCTGTTTTCACAGAAATGTAAGTAAGCAAACGTAACTTTCAAAAATTCAATTTTGTTATCGCCTTAGGTACATTCAATTGTATATTTTCATTTCAGATGTTTTAATAAATTGTACCAACATAACTACTATTCATTTATATATTTTTAGCAAACCGGCAACAGTGTGTCGGACTTTCATAGAAATGTATAAGCACAAAATAAGCAAATGCAACGTTCAAAAATTCAATTATATTCTCATTTTATATTTTATTGCATATCTCTATTTGAGGTTCAAAATATTGTCCAGAGGAATTGTTATTTTCTTTTACATTTTTAGCAAATCGGCAACAGTGTGTCTAATTTTTTATAGAAATGTATACTCACAAGCCAAGTAAAGGCAACCTTCAAGAAATCGATTTTATTATCAACTTATGTACATTTTATTGTATATCTGCATTTGAGATGTTTTAAAATATGGTACCAAAGCAATTCGTATTTGTTGGTTCAAAATAAGGTACCTACCAGAGCAATTCCTATTTTCTTTTATATTTTTAGCAAATCGGCATCATTTTTATAAAAATGTATAAGCACACAAGTAAAGGCATCCTTCAAAAATTTTATTCTCGTTTTATATTTTATTGCATATCTCAATTTGAGGTATTTCAAAATATTGAACCTACCAGAGCAATTTCTATTTTGTTTTATAATTTTAGGAAATCGGCAACAGTGCGCCTAATTTTTATAGAAATGTATAAGCACAAGCCAAGTAAAGGAAAACCTTTAAAAAATCGATTTAATTATCAACTTAAGTACATTTTATTGTATATCTGCATTTGAGATGCTTTAAATTATTGTACCAAAACAATTCGTATTTGTTCATATATTTTCAGCCAACTGGCAACTGTGCATTGTATTTTCACAGAAATTTATTAAGTTCTAAACAAACAAACAACAAAAAATTTTATAATCGCCTTAAGCACATTCAATTGTATATTTCCATTTGAGATATTTTACTATATTGTATCAAAACAATTACTATTTATTCATATATTTTCAGCAAATTTGCAACTGTGACTTACATTTTCACAAAAATGTAACCATTAGGTTCTCAGCTTGCGAACGAAAACTTTGAAACTTCACTTTGTAACATAAATCTTCAAAAATTCAACTTATTTATTGAGTTACATTTTATTGTATATGTTCATAAGAAATGTTTCAAAACATTGTACTGGGACAATTTATATATTACTCAGATTTTTAACAAAACTGTATTTTCACTAAAATCTATAGTCTCTAAACATGCTAACACAACTTTCAAATATTCTTTTCTTGTATATCCCCATATAAAATGTTTCAAAATGTTATACTGAGACAATTCCCGCCTAATCGTAGATTTTTAATAAACTGGCAACCCTTATAGTATTTTCATGGTCTTTTAGATAAGCGAACACAATCTATACCTACAAATTCAATTATATTCTTGATTTACATTTTATTGCATATCTCTATTTGAGGTATTTCAAAACATTGTACCTACCAGAGCAAGTCCTATTTTTAGCAAACTGGCAACAGTGTATAAACACCAAATAAACAAAAGCAAATTTTAAAATTTTAATTTTTGTTATCAACTTAAGTACATTTTATTGTATATCTGCATTTGAGATGTTTTAAAATATTGTACTAAACCAATCCCGATTAACTCATGTATTTTTAGCCGACTGACAACCGTGTATTGCATTTCCACAGAGATGTATACGTTTTGAACAAGCAAACGCAACCTTCAAGAACTCAATTTTATTATTCCCTTAAGCACATTCCATTGTATATTTTCATTTAAGATGTTTTATTATCTTGTACCAAAACAATTACTATTTATTCATATATTTTCAGCAAATTGGCAACTGTGACTTGCGTTTTCACAAAAATGTAACCATAAGTTTTCAGCTTGCGAACGAAAACTTTGAAACTTTAATTTGTAACATAAATCTTAAAAAATCAACTCATTTATGGAGTTACATTTTATTGTATATGTTCATATGAAATGTTTCAAAACATTGTACTGAGACAATTTATATTTTCTCAGATTTTTAGCAAACTGGCAAACCGGTATTGTATTTTCACTAAACATGCTAACACAACTTCCAATTAATTTTTTCTTGTATATCCCCATATAAAACCTCTCAAAATATTATACCAAGATAATTCCAGCTTAATCGTACATTTATGATAAACTGGCAGCCCTATATTGCATTTCACGGTCCTCTACGCAAGCGAACACAACCGTTACAAAATCAAGTTTATTCTTGATCTACATTTTATTGCATATCTCTATTTGAGGTATTTGAAAACATTGTATCTACCAGGGTGAGTCCTATTTTCTTTTTTATTTTTAGAAAACTGGCAACATTGTATAAGCACCAAACAAGCAAACGCAAACTTCAAAAATTTAATTAAATTATCAACTTAAGTACATTTTATTGTATATCTGCATTTGAAATGTTTTCAAATATTATACTAAATCAATTTCTCTTTACTCATGTATTTTTAGCCAACTAGCAACCGTGTATTGTATTTTCACAAAAATGTATACGTTTTGAACAAGCAAAAGCAACCTTCAAAATTCAATTTTATTATTCTCTTAAGCACATTCCATTGCATATTTTCATCTGGGATGTTTTAGTTTTAATATATCATACCAACATGCGAACGCAAATTTAAAATTTCAGTTTGTAACATAAAACATCAAAAATTCAATTCTCTTATTGATATGGTACATTTTATTGTATATCTTCTTATGAAGTATTTCTAAAAACTGTATGAAGACAATTTGTATATACTCAAAATTTTAGCAAACCGACAACCCCGCATTATTTATTTACAGAAATCAATAATCTCTAAACATCCCAACACAACTTTCAAAGTATTTTTTTTTGTATTTCTCTATTATATGAGATTCTTCAAAATGTTATGCCAAGAGAATTCCTGATTAATTGTAAATTTTTAATAAGCTGGCAATCCTGCTTTGCATTTTCACGGAAATTTGTATCCCCTAAACAAGCGAAGACAAACTTCGCAAATTCAATTTCAATCTCGATTTACATTCTATTGTATATCTCAATTTGAGGTACTTAAAAACGTTTGTACCTACCAAACCACGTCATTTTTTATATTTTTAGCAAACCGGCAACAGTGTCTCGGATTTTCATTGAAATATATAAGCACAAAGCAACTTACCAACTTAATTACATTTTATTGTATATCTGCAACTTGAGATGTTTTAAAATATTGTACCAAAACAATTCGTATTTGCTCATATATTTTTAGCTAACTGGCAACCGTGTTTTCACAGAACTATGTTCTCAGCAAGCAAATGGAACCTTTGCCACCATACATGTTATTGTATATCTTCATTTGAGACGT
The DNA here is from genome assembly GCA_016904865.1 of Pissodes strobi. Classification (NCBI taxonomy): domain Eukaryota; kingdom Metazoa; phylum Arthropoda; class Insecta; order Coleoptera; family Curculionidae; genus Pissodes; species Pissodes strobi. Next base: position 245,480 of record MU182160.1, read on the forward strand.
TTGAAAATATCGTACCAAAATCTATAAGAACTAACTGTATGTATTCAAAAATTCAACTTTATTTTTGACGTAAATTTTATTGTATATCTTCAAACGAGATGTTTCAAACGACGCATTTTCTGTTTTCATATTTCAAATTATTTTCATTCAAAATATATAAACCAATTATTATGTCTAGTATCAGGTTTTTGATGTGATTTTATTCTGAAAATTCGATGCTTGATGCTGCACCATAGTAATATCGAGAACAAATATGTACAATCACTACAAGCATATCTAATTAGATGTAAATGCACACAAAAGTACCTAATTGTAATTTCTCGAGTAGGAGGGATTTAAATCGTGATACAAGTCTCGATGCTTGAAGCTACATCATAATAAATCCAAGGACCACTGTGTACCGTTAGGAAAGAAGCCAAAAATACAACCCCACAAACATAATATCAAATTATCTAAAGGAGATTCTAATCTAAACAACAAGAAAGAGTCAAAGGTAGGAGATGGATAATGGGTAAGTTGCTATAAATCAATAGAAATGCTGGTGGTGACCATACGACCAATTGGAACAAAAACCTTTCCAATAAATTTCTACGTTGTGACATATACAGTTGTACAGGGTGATGTTTGACGATTTGGTGCCTTGTTAAGGGTTGATTAACATCAGAAAAATGTGCACCTAAATTTATCATGATTTTTTCTGAGCCTTCCAATTGGCAAAATATCATGCTTCTAAATCTGTAGCACTTGACCTATAACATAAGGCATATTCTACAAAATATTACGTCGAAACTCTACATTTATCCGAGTGTAAACGAGACCTAAACAGATCGTCAGATAGAAATCAAAAACACCTGTTAGGAATCCAGTAGAATTTGGTAGTCGTTTGTCCCCCGTTTGATTTACGTAATACCTGATAAAAAATCTTCTCGGCGGCGGCGCTGCGTTCCGAGAAAAGTCATGAATTTTTCGTTTTCTGTTTCGAGAACCCATAAAGAGGATATTGATTAGACGAAAGGAGATATTTTAAACGACTCGAGAGTTATTTAGATTGTCATCTTTAAATTTACGGCCAAAACCCTATAAAATATATTTTCGAAACATTTTTATGATATTTAACGTGCTCGTAGGCGTAAAATATTCACTCGCACTATATAACTATTTGTGAAAATAGTTGAGCCTCAGTGGACTAATAACAAATGTTTATCACTGTCAAATGCCTTAGGTAAGTCAGTGAAACAAACAAGCGGAGTTTCATTATAGTCGATTGTCTTTTATTTGTCTGAAAATTAAATTCGTCTCTATGGTTTGTTTCTATTGGTACTAAATCATTGTTCATTTTGTTTTGAATTCTTGTATTGACTGGTTTTTTGAAAATCCCTATAGTATTGCTACTAGGTCTCAGTTTTTCGTTTAGTCGCTCACTTTTGATTTCCTCCTTTACTTCAATTTTATCGTTCCTTGTTTTGTATCATTTGGTTTGAATTTTTTTTCTTCATCCAATTTTATATTCGTTCCAATATTTCTTCTGTATAAATATTCAAGTCATCATAACGTTTTTATAGCTAAACCAGTATATATTTTTTAGTTTTATCAATCGATGTTAATTTCTGTCTTTCAAATGCGTTCATCTGCAACTTTTTTATTTTTGGTTCCATTTTTCTTCAAACATACTGTTTATATATTTCATCATTCTTCAGTTTCTGCATTCTTTTTTACTATGTCTCTTTGAATTTCTTTTCACAACTTTGTTGTTTATTACTATTTTAAATTTTGACATTGATTTTGGTCTTTCAAAGGTCTTCTTCCACATATTCTCGTATACAACATTTTAATGTGTGTGCTTCAACTTTCTTTAACGACATTATTTATAATTTTATTCATTCATCAGTTTCTGTATATTCGTTTAATTATTTTTATCAAGTTTATAATTGTTTAATACTTTCTAGCTTAATTGACTCTAAATCATATTTTTCATGGATATCTTTCGTATATTTTCAAGTTACATTTTGTCTTTCAAAAGGCTTTTTCGGTAACTTTTCGTATACAATTCTCCTAATTTTGGTTTTGAGCTTTCTTCAACTATCCTATTTATATTTTTCATTATGTATCTGTTTCTGTATACCTAATTTTTAAATAATTTTCCTCTTAAATTATTCTAAACTAAATATTTTGAATACTATTTTGCAGTAATTTTTTTATTATGCCTTTTCTCCATTTTTTCATTCCTTGTTTGTTGCAGCATTGAATTTATGTGACTTTTTGTCTTTCAAATGGCTTTTTCGACAACTACAGTTTTCTTCAACCACACTAATTGCGTTTATTCATTAATTTTTTTATTTATAATTGTTCGGTGTTTTCCTGCCTAAATGATTCAGAATCTGTTGTTCTCATTTTGTATCTAATAACCCCTTTTTAAGATGCATTTTTTTTCCTTTTTCATTTATCAATTTTTTAATTCTTTCCAGGTTAAATGATTTTAAATTATATTTTTCCTGGATATCTTTCGTATTTCCGGAGTACCTATATTTTCGTTATACTGTTTTCTTATCTTTTAAACAGTTTTCTTACATTCTGTTTTAGTTTCCTTCGACCACACTATTTGTATTTATTCACTCATTTGTTCCTTTATAATTCTTTAGTGTTTTCATTCCTAAATGATTCTAACTATATTTTTCGAGGTATTGTGGTTTCTCGTTTGGTATGCCGTGTCGGCCTTTCTTGGTTTCTTTATGTACTTGAATTTTATTATCCCTTGTTTTAATTTGTCTTCTATGCCTTCTTATACTCGTTTTGTATAAAATTATTAGCGAAACATTTCATTTATCTTTCATAACGTTTTTCTGCTGGCATGATTATTTAAACGTTTTCCAATACTAATTTTTTATTGTGCTTTTTTTAGTTTATTTTGTTTTTCATCACTATATCAGTATTTCTATTACAGTTTTATCTATCGATATTAATGTTTGTCTTTCAAATGCCTTCCTCTTCAACTTTTAATTTTTTTATCTGTTTTCAGCCACGCAATTTACATGTTTCATTTACCAAGTTTTTTATAATGTTTTAATACTTTTCAGCTTAAATGATTCTAAATTATATTTTTCTATGATATCTTTCATAGTACCTATATTTTTATTGTACTTTTGATGTTAATTTTTGTCCTCCAAAAGACTTTTTCGGTACGTTCTCGTATACAATGCTTTTTAATTTTGTTTCAGCTATCTTCAACTATCCTATTTATATTTTTCTTTATGTTAAATACATACTTTTGTTTGCTTAATTTTAAAATAATGTTCCTCTTAAATTATTCTGAACTCAGTATTGTGGCGTTTTACGTGTTATCCATCAATTTTTGAATTCTATTTTGCAGTAATTTTGATTTATTATGCATTTTTTTCATTGTTTCATTCCTTGTTTGTTATACAACATTGGATTGATGTGAATTTTTACCTCTTAAATGGCCCTTCGGTACCTTCTTTTAAAGAATTTTCTTACATTTTATTTCAGTTTTCTTCGACCACAGTATTTGTATTTATTCATTTGTTAGTTTCTTTATAATTGTTCAGTGTTTTCCTTCCTAAATGATTACAACTATATTTTTCTAGATTTAGTGTGCCGTATCGTCCCTTCTTGGTTTCTTTCTGTACTTCAATATTCTTATCCCTTGTTTTGCACCGTTTGTTTTAATTTTTTTTTCTATGCCTTCTTATACCCGTTTTGTATAAAATTATTAGCGACACATTCCACTTATTCTTCATAACGTTTTTCTTCCTTCCAAACATGGCATGATTTTTTAAACATTTTCCAATACTAATTTTGTATTGTGCGTTTTTTTAGTTTGTTTTGTACTATATCAGTATTTCTATTACAGTTTGATCTATCGATATTAATGTTTGTCTTTCAAATGCCTTCCTCTTCAACTTTTCAATTTTTTTAGCTGGTTTCAACTACGCAATTTACATGTTTCATTTATCAAGTTTTTATCATTTTTAATACTTTTCAGCTTAAATGGTTCCAAATTATATTTTTTTAGAAACCTTTCACATTTCAGGAGTAGACTTTTATTATATCCTTCTTATTTTGATATTAATTTTTGTCTTTCAAAAGGCTTTTTAGGTAGCTTCTCGTATACAACTTTTTAATTTTGACTCAGCTCTCTTCAACTATCCTATTTATATTTTTCTTTATGTATCTATTTCTGTATGCTTAATTTTAAAATATTTTTTCTCTTAATTTATTCTAAATCAATATGTGTTTTGCATGAATTTTTGAATTCTATTTAGCAGTAATTTTGATTTATTACACCATTTTTCTTTTTTTTTTTCGTTCGTTATTTATTACAACATTGGATTGATGTGAATTTTTGCCTTTCAATTGCCTTTTCGGCACTTCTTTTAAATAATTTTCTTACATTTTATTTCAGCTTTCTTCGACCACATTACTTGCATTTATTCATTCTTTAGTTTCTTTATTATTGTTCAGTGTTTTCTTCCTAAATGACCCTAACTATGTTTTTTTCTAGGTTTAGTGTACCGTATCGTCCCTTCTTGGTTTCTTCCTTTTCTTCAATTTTATTATCCCCTGTTGTGCATCGTTTGTTTTAATTTTTCTTGTGCTTCTATGCCTCTTTGTGCTCGTTTTGTATAAACATTTTGTAGTAGGTAATCCTTTTTTATTATGCCTTTTTTTCTTACTTTATATAACTTCACAGCTCGTTGTGCATTCTTTTCTATGGTTTTTAAATTTTTATTTTAGTTTTCTTCAACCACGCTATTTACATGTTTCATTTATGAAGTTTTTTATAATATTTTAATACTTTCCAGCTTAAATAATTTTAAATTATATTTTTCCTGGATATCTTTCGTATTTCCGGACTACCTATATTTTCGTTATACTGTTTTCTTATTTTTTAAACAGTTTTCTTATATTCTCTTTTAGTTTTCTTCGACTACACCATTTTGTTTTATTATGTCTTTTCCATTTTTTCATTCCTTGTTTGTTACAACATTGAACTGTTGTGAATTTTTGCCTTTCAAATGGCTTTTCGGCACTTCTTTTAAAGAGCTTTCTTACATTTTAGTTCATTTTTTTTTAAATTTTATTCCACTTTTTTTCAAACACACTATTTGTAATTTTCATCATTCTTCAGTTTCTGTATGTATCTTACATCCTTTTTTACTATGTCTTTTGGTGTTTCTTATCATAGCTTCCTTGTTTTTTGTATTTTTGTATTTTGACGTTAATTATGATCTTTCAACTGTCTTCTTCAACATCTTCTGGTATACAGTTTTTAATTGTAGTTTTCTTCAACGACACTATTTATATTTTTCTACACTTGTACACTGGGTGTTTCTCTTAAATTTGAGAAAAGTAGCCTTTTCTAATGAATATTCATAGTACGTTTACACTGATGCCAAATTGCTTTTCTTTTCTGAGATATTAGCTAAGATATGGAAAACGCCCGCGCCGGCAATTAATACCTTAAATTGCTCGTGCTTTAAAATACCGAGTTGGCTTCAAGAAACTTGGCTCACCCTGTATACAAGCGTTCTTATGTGTGTGGTCAGTAGTAAATCTTACCGGCCTCGGCACCCCGTGCGTTTCACACACCGAGAAAAGACAGAAATCAAAACTATAAATTTTGCAGTATCGCGATTAATATCGATGATTTCCTTGGGTCCAACAGGTTTTTACCATTAAATCATTTTTGCTTCTTATTATTGAGAAATATGGGTTCCCGGGAACGAAGATATACATTAAGATCCTTGATTTAAAATACAAACGTAAATTGGTAGCAAAATTAAAAAAAAAACTTGCATAGTACAAGAAAGAAAAATAAATAAAATAATTTATCCAAAGAAAGTGGTGAATAAAAGGTTAAAAACATTGAAAGAAAATCAGTATTGAAACCTAACCGTCCCAGCCGATGAAACAAATTAAGAATTAAAACTTATATACACAGTGAAAAGCTACAACAGGGCAAAAAACAAATAAAATATAAAACAAAAATAAATATTAACACATAAATTATTAAAGAAAGCCATAAAAATGGAAGATCAGTAATGACACGACAAAAATTTTCAATAAACAAAGCAAACATACCACACTTCATTTAATAAACGAAATAGTCGATAATATACATTAAAATTACTGATTTGAAATATAAGCTTAAATTGACCACTTAATTTGAGATAATTCTCGCGGAGTATAAGGAACTAAAAATAAATATTAATAAATATTAACAAATAAATTATTGAAGAAAGCGATAAAGAAAAACTAATGAACCTTCAAGGCAGTTCAGTAATGAAATGAAAAATTATTCTAAAACAACAAGAAACGAAAATTAATAAAAGTAAAATTAAGACAGAAATTAAAACTAAAAAACCTTTCATAAAAGAGCAATAAAAAAACGACAAATATGTTTAAAAACAAAATAATTTCTTATGCACTTTATGTAATAAGCAAAAAAGCCGAAGATATACATGGATATTCCTGATTTAAAATAAAATAAACAAAATTTCGGCTAACACAAGAAATAAAAAAATAATAAAATTAAAAATAATTATTACAAGGAGAATATCACCAAAAGGAAAGAAAAATATGAAACGTTTAGCTACAAGTAATAAGACAATCAAACCAGGGAAAGCTAAGACGAAATAAATTCACTTGATAGGAGGTACGATAAAATATTAGATACTACAGCACCAAAATTAATAGCGGAATCATAGAGAGCCACAAAAAGAGGTAAATCTGCAACAGGACAAGAAACAAACAAAATATAAAACGAAAATAAAGGTTAATACATAAATTATCAAAGACAGGCATAAAGATAGAAGATCAGTCAAGATAAAACTGTTCAAACACAAGAATCTAACCTACCACACTTCATTGCATAAACGACATAAACGATTATAAATAAATATTAACGCATAAATTATTAAACAAAGTGATTAAAGAAAATTAAAAAACCTTCAAGTCAGTTCAATAATGAAACGAAAAACAATTCCAGAACCAAAATTAAATCCTACTTATTATATTTATTAAACGAAAGAGCCGAAGATTTAAATCGTACAGTGCAAGAAACGAAAATTAAAAAAAAAATAAATTAAGCTAGAAATTAAAACTAAAAAAACTTTCAAAGAAGATCAGGAATCTGTTTAAAAAACAACATGATCCCTTGCACACTTTATGTAATAAACCGAATATCCGAAGGTATACATGAATATTCCAGATTTAAATTATAACAAAATTTTAAATAATTTTCAATTAATTCAGAAAATGAAAAAAGTAAAATTAAAAATAAGTATTGCAAAGAAAATATCACCAAAAGAAAAATATATATATAAAACTTTTAACTGAAAAGAACAACGTAATAAGATATTTTAAATAAAGGACACCTAGAGTAACAAGACATCACAAAGGAAGGACAAATTAAAAGAAATTTTAAAAAGTAACAAGACAATGAAAGAAAGGGAAGCTAGAGTAACAACAAACGAAATAAATTAATTTGATATGACAAAACTGACCAGCCGACGCGAGAGAGAAAGAAGAAAATGTAACATATTTGATTGGAAGATGTGTCAGGAGTCACAGAGAAAGGACAAATTAAAAGAAATTTAAGAAAATAACATGACAATTAAACAAAGAAAAGCTACAGTAACAAGACGAAATGAATTAATTTGATATGACAAAAATGACCAGCCGACGCGAGAGAGAAAGAAGAAAATGTAACATATTTGATTGGAAGATGTGTCAGAGATCACAGAGGAAGGACAAATTGAAAGAAATTTAAAAAAGTACCAAGAGAATGAAACAAAGGAAAGCTAGAGTAACAAGATGAAATAAATTAATTTGATATGACAAAAATGACCAGCCGACACGAGAGAGAAAGAAGAAAATGTAACACATTTCATTGGAAGATGTGTCAGAAATCACAGAGAAAGGACAAATTAAAAGAAATTTAAAAAAATAATACGACAATTAAATAAAGGAAAGCTACAGTAACAAGACGAAATAAATTAACTTGATATGACGAAAATGACCAGCTGACACGAGAGAGATAGAAAAAAATTTAACATATTTGATTTGGAAGATATGTTAGAAATCACAGAGGAAGGACAAATTAAAAGAAATTTAAAAAGCTAACAAAACAATGAAACAAAGGAAAGCTAGAGTAACAAGACGAAATAAATTAATTTGATATGACAAAAATGACCAGCCGACA
>MU182160.1:270230-287230 GCA_016904865.1 Pissodes strobi
GTAAGCCATGTTTCACTGAGCACGATCACTGAGTTATTGTTAGAGACAACATTGGTACGAAGAACACTCAATTTTGTCCTTAGTCCTCGAACATTTTGGTAAAAGATATCCATATTCTGATGATTTTTAAAATGAGAACTTGATAAGGAAGGCCCATTAATTAGTTTTTTCGTACAAAAATAAATTTAGTACCATTTCGATATCTAATACTCACTGGTTTGCCTTTAGCTCTACGGTCATTCAGTTCTTGAGTTAGCTTTATTTCTGCTTCTCTTTGCTTAGCTGTGAGATCAAAGTTTACAAAAACTTTTTCCCTTTAAGTTTGAAACGATTGTTCACAATATGGATAACATGATCTGCTGAATTAAGCACCACACTCAGTGCACGGGCTTGATTACTGTTGGGTTTGCCTATTCTAGAAAAATGCAATACTTCTGGAGGGTTGTTTGATACCTGTGCAATTATGCCTTCCACCTGTTTTCTCTCCTCACCCTCTGGCACATTGAAGATCATGAGGTTCTTTGACCTTTTTTGGCGTCTTTGCCACTCGAGAATTACTTCTTCCTGTGAGGTTGGGTTAGCATTATATGTTGTTAACCTAGTGGGGGTGGTCTTTAATCCATCTATTTCTGTCTCGACAAGAGACAGAAATAGGATGAATAAAACTTCATAGGTAAATTGATAGGTAAAATACTAGAAGTCAGGACCGTCTTATGAATATTATGGAGTACTACATACTATTTGTTCTTTGTATATTAAAAATCTAGAATTAGATTGGTAATAGTATTAAGACAATTTATAAAAATATTTTTTTTTGTTACATGTATACACCAAGCATCAGTGAAGGTCCATACTAGTCTCTCCAATAGACTCTCATGGATAAACCCTCAAATAATTTAAAAGGATGTCAAACAATGCTAAGAAATAGACTACAGTAGAGGCTAGGAAGGGAATAGCAAAGGACGAGTGAAATATGAGTATTTTAGCCTCTCTCTGCCCAGGTGCATTGGCCCTTCCCGCCTTTTCTCCCAATTTATGAGTTCATTCATTACGTGCCCTCTATGGTTCAGGCCCGCAAAAGGCAGTCTGTGCACCATTCCATGCGAGCTAGTCAGCGGCTTTGTTGCCTTCTACACTTTCGTGCCCTGGTACCCACATTAGGGTGAGTATGTTTCTGTTTGCCAGTTAATCTGCAGCCATCCAACAATCCCACACCAGCCGGGAGTTGATTCTGCTAGATACTAGACTATCTGATAGGATATAGATCTTTGCACCTCTTATGCCTTTTTTGGCACATTCAGAGATGGCTATATTGATAGCATTTAGTTCTGCTTGAAAGATGGTGGGCGTATTTCCTAAAGGTGCAGAGATTTGACACCTAGGTTCATAAACTCCGAATTCCACTCCTTCTTTCATCTTTGATCCATCTGTGTACCAGACAGTGTAGCGGATAGACACTCTCTGCGGTCCTGACAGGGACAGATCTACTCCAGGGATGCGATCCTGCCTACGCGAGCCCGAAATATCTCCCATACCTAAACCGGGAGATACTCAGGTCCTAACCCTTTATTATAACCAAAAGCCAATTATCCTTTCCTGTATTCTATAGGAATCCTGCAGGGATCTTTTATGATTCCTGCAAGCAGCTAGCCGAGTAATCGCCGGGAGAAGCGATTCCCCTCAGTAAGGCCAACAGCTTCTTGTAAGGTGGAAGAGCAAGCTGAGGTAGGGTACTCTCTTGCTTTTGAGATGAGAAATAATGTCTAAAGGCGGATGAACCAACAATAGTCAACGGCTTAGGAATGCACAAGGCAAGAGGAAAACCAGTGCATTGAAGGTTCTAGTAGACATTCCTAGTAAAATCATGATGGCAGAGATGATGAATGGAAAACTTACTGATCATGGAATTCGGAGTCCAAGATATGGCAGGGAAGAGCACCAAGAAACCTGCAAGGCCTTCCAGGTCGTTAACAAGCCAAATCCCTGCATTCTATTACCGAAAAAGAAACCGCAAACTACACATCGGCACATGGAATGTGCCGAGTATGTTCCAAGCAGGAAAAACAGCAAACATCCTGAAAGAAATGAAAAGATTGAATATAGATATACTTGCTTGCACAGAGGTTCGCTGGCCGGGTACAGATGAGTGCCAAATGGATAATTTTCGCATATGCTACTCAAGAGAAGACACCACAAAACACAGAAATGGAACCGCATTTATTATGAGCCAAGAAATAGTAAGTTCCTTTAAAGCATTTATACCAATATCAAATAGAGTCTCATTACTGAAGATTAACAACCAACCGTGCCCACTCAACATAATAGTAGCATATGCACCGACGGCATAAAGTAGCGAAGAGGAAATCGAACTGTTTTATGAAGGAGTCCGAACGGCTTTGAAAAACACCAAACAATCAGAGATAACCCTATTGCTAGAAGACTTCAATGTAAAAGTCGGCAAGGGAAAAGATGAAAGCATTGTTGGTAGTTACTGATTGGGCATTCGAAACGAAAGAGGAGAAAAATTAGTAGAGTTTTGTAAAGAGATCCAATTTCCCATTATGAATACACAGTTTAAACTGCCACCAAGAAGACTGGACACATGGAGAGCACCAGGAGACACGATAAATTACACAATAAGAAATCAAATAGACTACAGCACAATTAATAAACGGTTCCGCAACTCAATATCATCAGTACAGACATATCCTGGTGCAGATTCGTCTGACCACAATCTACTATCAGCAAAAATACAACTACGATTGAAGAAGATGATAAAGAAGAATATAAACAAGACAACAGACATAAAAACACTGAAAACCGAAGAAATAAATCACAAAGTACAAGAGATTAACAACCAATTTGCAAATATCCCTTCAAATTCCCACCAAACAATAGAAGACAAATGGAACAACATAAAACATACTACTGTCTCACTTACAAAAAACAACCTGGAACTGCAAAGAAAACAAAAAAAAGAAAATATGTATGACAACAGAAATATTAGAATTGATGGAGGAGAGAAGACAGTTCAAAGAGAGGGAGAATTAAAATACAGATAAATAAACAAGATAATCAAAGAGAAAATAAAAGATGCTAAAGAGTCGAAATGTGCAGAGATTGAGGAATTAGAAAAAAAACACAATTCATTTAATATGCACAAGAAGGTTAAAGAGGCAGCAGGAATGATAAAGAAAAATTACATAACAACATTAATAAATGAAAATATACTAGCAAATTGGGATTCAAACGAAAAGATGAAAACTTGGAAAAATTATATTAAAGAGCTCTTTCTTGGTGAACACAGAGATAATTCCATAAATATACCAACTGAAATAGGACCCCATATCACTAAAGAGGAACTACGGTTAGCTTTACGTCGCATGAAAGATGACAAGGCCCCTCGACAGGATGAGGTTCATGTAGAGCTCTTTAAACTTCTTGAAGAACAACACCTTGAACCCATACTGGACTTATTCAATGACATATATGTAACAGGTGAATTACCAAAAGACTGGTTAATATCAACATTTATTCCAATCACAAAAAGTAGTAAGGCTAAAAGATGCAATGAATACCAATTAATCCCTTTATTGAGCCATATGTTGATTTAGCCCTTCCCCTGCGGCCTTCCATTATCACTTCAAAGGAGCTATCAAATTGGAGCTTTGTTTCCATTGTGTCGGTTGATTCGGCCATAGCCTCTATCTGGATATCTTTCAGAATTTGAAGGAGACCAGTCAGCTTTCCTGACTTCAGTTTTTGTGCATGAGTGACTCTATGCGCACTGGTCCAGGCCTCCTATTCTATACATAAGTGCAGCGGAAGGAGGTCAAGTAGGGTTTCCAGAATTGCTCTGGGGTACGTTTTCATAGTCCCTGTTATATCCAGCATTTAGTTTTCACTGTGTTGATATTTTCTTTGTGTTTACTCACCACACTAAGCAGGCGTAGGTTATAATAGGCTTTACAACAGTGTTACAGGACCACCAGAGGATGGAGGGTTTTAGCCTTCATGTTTTACCACAGAGTTCCAGATTAGTTACAAAATCAAATCAAAATCAAAATATCATTTATTTCCCAAGATTAATAGCTATACAAAAAAAATCTGAGAAACAGGTCTAAACAGTACAATCTAAAACTAGAAAAAGTTATACCACAACAAGAAATCACAAATTTAAAAACACTCAATACATTTATCAACATGAGTCAGAAGTAAACTTCAAAAAAAAACAAAACCAACTAGTTACGGTCAAAAAATTCATTCAAACTATATGGTTCTAAATCACATAAAAACCTTTTAACATTTTTGACAAAAGACCTTTGATCGCCCTTAAGCAATCTGATACTATCTGGGAGATTGTTGAAAGACTTCAGGCACCTATATATTATATTCTTTTCGAATGCTGTTGTTCTATGCCTAGGGTGGTTTCTTGAAATTAATTTGACACATTCAAAAATATACAGGCCATATACAGTCAACATGTTGTTCCGCTTAAACATGCCTCTACAAGACTGGCTATGATTCATTCCAAAAATGATTCTTATGATTTTTTTCTGCCATAGAAAAACACTTTCCAGGCCACTTGAGCCCCCCAAATTTCAATACCATATTTTACAAGTGACCAGAAATTACCATAGTAAACAGCAAGCAGGGTCTCTTTTGTAATGTTTCTTGATAGGACTCTTATTGCATGCATAACAGACAGGAGCTAGTTTGCTGCATAAAGGATTTATGTGTATAGACCAATCCATAGAATTAGATAGGTCTATACCTAGGAATCTTACTGTTGAAGTATATGATATTATTTGTTTATTAAAATCAAAGTTCTCTTAGTGAGAGAACCTAGCATTAATTGAGAAAAACCTACAGGCAGTTTTTTCATGGTTTAAGATTAGTTTATTTTCAGCAAAATAATCCTTAGTACGGTTAAAATTAGTCTGCTCTTGTCGACGATATTATCAATTGTTTTGCCATATATCAGAAATTTAGTGTCGTCAGCAAAATTTAGAATGAATTCATTATTGTGATCCAAAAGAATACTAGCAATGTCATTAATGTATATGACAAAAAGCAAGGGTCCCAGAATACTGCCCTGCGGGACTCCAACTGTCAGACCAAGAACCTCCGACCGCACAGGACCTGTACGTGTCTAAAGTTCCACTAGCTGGCTCCTATCAAAAAGATAGGAGGCAAACAATTTTAGTACTCTGCCACGTATGCCATATTTTGTTAACTTTTCTAACATGATTTGATGGTCAATGTAATCAAAGGCCTTGCTCAGGTCTATGAAGAGCCCACAAGACAGGTCTGCCGAACACTCAAAAACCTCTTGTTGCGATATGCCCTTTATCTGGTCAAAAGAAACTGTACTGACATCTTCTCGCACATATACTGCCGAGCTTCCATGTCTGCCAGCACTCCTGCAAAAGTGAGAAAGCAGTTTCTTATATTGACTTGACCTATACAATCTTTTGATTGCCAATGCTCGGTGATGCACATTGCCACCGGTTTAAAATCCTCGGCAAGGCATTCTATCTGATTCCACTTGTTACTTATAGACTTAACATTCTGATGCAAAACTATCTTCATTACATTTTTTGGGTCAACCTCTTCCTCCTTTCCAAAAAATTAGTACGGTGTTCGTAATCCTTCAAAATAACCCGTTCTGGCCAGAAGTGCTCGCAATAGATTATTTCTACTATACACGACGCGCCGAACAGATTCACCAAACACGGAAAACACGGATACAATAATTCTTCTTTTTTTATGATTCCATTGATTCCAAACATAGGAACTTTGATTAACGCACTCTATTTTTATTTTTTGTATTATGGATAAGAAAAATCGAAATGAAAAACAAAACATTGGGTCGATTCAATCATAAAATAAGACGAATTGTTTCCGCGATTGGTGAATCTGTTCGGCGCATCGAGTATAGATCAGGTGGAATTCCTAGGCAAAAGGATGAGTTTTCACCTTTGCTATTTAGCTTTTTCACAATAACACCAGATAAGCCTTCCGTGTCACTCATGAATTTTTTAATTTGGCTCTCGGTGATATTTGGGCCTAAGATTCTACCTACGTAAATCCAGGTTAGTTTAGGTGCCCCCTTTATTCGTGACTTATTTGACTCATTATCGACATTTATCACTGCAGTTCCAAAAATCCTTTTTGAGGGCTTTGCTGGTGTAAGGTTATGTATGGTTGAATTATATTATTGTTTTGATTTGGGCGATTTATTTGCCCAGAACCTTGAGTAGCAGTTTCCGGATTAGCAACATTTAAGTTGGTTTTGACAGCATCGCTAAGAGTATTGGACTCCATTTTACCAGGGGCTAATGGAGAATTGGGTTTTTCTGCCTCACTTTTTGGCGAATCAGCAACTATGCCTGACTGTGATTTTGGCCGTGTGTTTTCCTGAAGATTGGTTTGGGGACTCTTAGCCTTAGAGGTTAGGGATATTAAAACGTCTAATTTTGCATTTTAATTTCGACATTTCATTCGAAGATTGCTCTTGAGACTCCATTAGTTTAAGAATAACATTAGTGAGCATTTTGTTTTGCTCCACCATACCCTCAGGAGTCAGTATATCTTCACCATCCACATGACATGTCGAACACAGTAATTCATTGTATCCAACCACTTTTATGCCTGAAACTCTTACAGCACATGCAGCGTGAAACGCCGAGTCGCACTTCACGCACTTAATTATCGCTTTTGTTTCTCTTTTACACGATTTACACGGTTTTTTAACGCTTTCGTCGAAATTAGTTTGTTTACTAGCCGCCATATTGAATCGGCGTTAAATAATTTCGTAAATATATATATTGGTACAAAACCTTCAATCACACTATCTTCCTAGCTATTATTCTTTACAATGACACAACACTGATAACATATAAGTACTTTAAAATTCAGAAAACTTCAAAAACTTGGGACTCGAAAATCAAAACATTTCACTTGTAAACATGTCAAATCACACCACATCACCATCACATCCACCTGATCAAGAACTCAAAGTGGATACTTTACGCTTCAGTGTCATGTGAATGGGATCACTACGGTTTTGCTTGTGTTGACATCCAGTCTTTCCTGTGTACACCAAGTGTGTGCTAACAAGGTTGAGTACCCTTTGCATACGTTCTGAGCGAACGTTGTCATTATTATTATAACTAGGTCATATGCGTAACCTTGGACCTCAAAGTCTGCACCAATAGATCGTTAACAACCAGAGACCAAAGCTTGGGTGACAGGACCCTCCTTGGGGGCATCCCTTTATTACTTTGACTCTGACGGTTGTTTGTCCAATGGTCATGGTGACTTCACGGCTTGTTAGCATGGATTTTATCCATTGTGTAGTGGTTGGTACCACTCCTCTGCCGGTTGTGGTACCCTCTATGTCACACACAGCGCCACTGCTTTTTCAACTAGTGCCTTCTCTGTACCAACTTAAGAAATTGGTTAAATGTCGATTATTTAGAACAGGAAAGTTTCACATTCTTATGCAGAGTATCAGCATTTCGATAAGGACTACACTAAAGCTCTTGAGTAAACTAAACTGTCTTCGTCATAAATCAAAGTTCTTCTACTCAGCACTAACCCAATCAAAAATGCTTGAGCAAATTGAAAATTATTATACTAATCGAAACAATGGAAACCGTTTTTGTAGAAATTCATGCAAAGGAGATGGCTGTGCCGAAGTTATCCTAAAGTTGTGAATTCCATCGTGCACCCTTTCACAAAGCACGAGCCGGATCAAAAGCGGTCTTTGCTTCGAACTATGCGAAAAATTAATATTTAACCGCGATTATTGCCATTCGACGTCGGAATTACGTAGATTACGAGCACTTTCCGGTATGGCTTTGATGCCTTTGAGTCGCCGACTTCAGGTATATATAATAGTAAGTTTTGGGGGGACGAAATGAAAAAAATGCTTGGGGAGGAGGGTGGGAACCAAAATCGGACGTAATTAAAAATGTTTAACGTATTCGGGAATTACAACATTTTAAAGAGAGAACAAGAAGCAGATCGAGTGGACACATACACAGTCACGACAACAGACGATTACAAGGTTTCAAATTTGTCTGTACCAAAATCAATCCGACAATAACTTATCTGAAATTATTGAAATACCATAAACAATGAGCTATCTCGTTCGATATCTCATTTACATCGAAACCTGATCCGTTCGCTTTCAAAGGGCGATATTTTTGAAATTTTATCATTCTCCTTAGGTTTTGTTTCATTGAAACGATTGACAAGGCGATTGGTATAAAATTTCCTTTATTTCACGTCATCGTTTCTGCAAATAAGGAATGCCGTTAATAAAATGAGTTTATCGCGTTACATGTCTATCGACAACATTCGTGCATGTATGCAATTGTCTATTAACTTGAGATTCATTCTATCGAATGCCTTAAAGATGTCAACGTAGCTCTAGTTTCTGCATGGTTGTCTTTCGCCATGGCAATTGATAAGGGGTGATTCTGGCGTGGAGTATCTAGGCAGAATTCATATTCACACTTAAAATTAAAATCACAAAAATCAACTTTACAAGAACCTACGTAAGTGCAATATTTAAATCAGTGGCTTGATGTTCATTATGTCAAATGCCATGGAAAAGTCAAGGAAATCTCTCTCAGTATCCCACTTATTCAAACGTGTCTTAATTCTATCAAATGCCTTAGAGAAGTCAATATTGCACGAAATTTCCGTTCTTTTTCAGTTGAAGACACAAGAATAAGAGACTACGTTTAGAGCCAATTAAATTCCAATGATACCTTAAATACCTCGACGCAAGTATTTTGATTAATGAGTACAAATATCCGCCGGAATGTTGGGGAAGGATTATAAATAACCAATCAGACGTCACGCTGGGATCGTAAACAACACAGTACCATTGCAGGTTCATGCGTACCCATTCTAATTATTCGAAAATCAAGCGCGTTATTGGAAATCGAATCGGCAATTCTCCTCACATCTTGAGCCAATAAATTACAGGATGAGCCTGCAGTGGCGTAGAATTCCATATACAATCAATGTACATATATACCGATGGGTGTATATCGATATACACTGTTGCTATTGAAACATCATCCTGATTTAATTTTCATGATAATTATTCTAAATTCTATGAATCATGATGAGGATTCCTCTTTGCCTTCCAGTTCTTAAAATAGGGTTTAGTATGGAGGGAAAATATTTAGTCTATTATAGAGGACATGGGGGAAAAGAATTATTAGCAGCGCCGCACGTGAGGTAATTACTCACGTTATTGATGTATGTGATAGAGGAGCAGAAAATAAACGTTTATATATTTTCATAGAACATCACACGGAACAGGTATCCGGAAATGTTTCCATTGCTTATATTCATAATTGATCTGCCTTCACATCATTGGAATACATCAAAGTAATTTTTCAAAACTATCTTAATCTATTCTATCTTAAGTGTGTTTATTTATGAATCTATACATATCTATGACTTTACATCGATTGCGGGTCAGAGCTAGAAGATAACTGCTCCTTGCTCTACTCATCGAAGTCGTCATTGTTGGCCAGCAGCTCCGCTAGTTCAATAAAATCCGTTTTCCCTTAGTTTGCGATCTTCGCTCCTGAAGGAGAACACCAAGCTATCTATTTTATCCACAATTGCTATCTTTGCCCGTAGCCTGCCTTCCATGGAGCATTTTTGAATCATGTCGCATTCGCACCTATCGTCTGTTACATTCGCTCTGCTAAACTGCTTTAGGTACGCCCGAAAGTTGCCGTTCCCCGTCGCTAGTTACCCCGCTTTCTTTGACAGGTAGAAAGCATCCACCCCAACTCTCGGGCACACCCGAAACGTGATTCGACCCCTCTCACTCGTTTCCTATTCGTCCTGCCATTGCATCATCAGTCTCTCTTGCCTTTCGCGCTTTACCTTTATCCATATATCCACCTCCTCCCATTCAGCTTGCATAGTCAGGTTTAACTGCCTCCTGGCTTCGGCATTGGCCTTTTTACCCGGCGTGTTGTCCCCAGCGAAACATCGACGGGTTATCCACAACTCTTTACCCTGCTTCCTGGCTGCCCATACCCTTTGCTGAATCCTTCCAGCTGATCTGTGCGTTGTTTTATATTCTTCTAAGATGTCTAGTACAGTCTTGGGGTCAGTAGCTCTAAGCATTTTCTCGCCCACGTTAATCATGTCAATATCTTTGTCTATGGCCTGCTCTACCCATCCCATCTCGGCCTCGAGGCAGGTTCTACCTAACCCGCCCAGTTGGCCATCTGTCCATTGAATGTGCGGTGTTAATGCATATTATCCCTATTCCTTCATTATTTCCATGCACGGCAGCATCAGTCGAAACTCCTTCTGTCTTGTGATGGGACCCTTTCGTTCTCCAAAGTCCTGCGTCTGTTGATCGCAGCCCATTTGGTTACCCTGTCTATTTGCAGTTCGCGTGCCAGCGTCGTCAGGGGGGGGGGGGGTCCCACACAAGACCCGCAGTGCATCCGTCGAAACCGTGCTGTAACACTTAGCCTGTCCTTTCAGTGCCATTCTCTTTGTCAGTTGTTTCCTTAGTCTGGAATCTGTAGCTCTGTACCCCCAGACCTCCGCGCCATACAGAACAGACGGGCGGATAAATCTATGCCATAGCTCTTTGGGAAGGTCTGCGTGGAGCATGCTTCTACGCCTTAAAACGCTGTTCATTTGGTTTAGGGTATTCCTGACTTTCTTCCTTTTGGTTTAGGGTATTCCTGACTTTCTTCCTCATCATTTAGATATGTTCCATATAAAGCAATTGCCTAAGTACTTCACGGTCTCCGACATACGCACTGCGGTTCCGTGCCACTTGATTCTTGGGGGTTTGCCATGTGTTGCTCCTCATGGTATGAATAACGCCTCACACTTGTAGTTGTAGATCAACTTCCTCCTTGTTGCCCAGCCATCCAGCGGTTCGACGAATTGCGTCCATCCGCGTTCAAGTTTCTTGACCGAGGTAGCACTAAATAGTACCACCTGGCCGTCTACGAATGCGTGGACCTCCATGGTAATGCCTTCTTCCAGACTGGCTTTTACACTCTCCTGCATGGCTTCAAATCAGGACTCCATAAGGCAGAGCCACAGTGTCGATCCCAGGCTGGATCCCTGCCATCAGCCTTGGTGTGGCTCAGCCTCTATTTTTCCGCTCCTCACATTGCGGTTCCTGAAAATGCTCCAGATTAGGCGTGTCAGTCCACCCTCGATCCTCATTTTCCCTAGCGCCCTCAGCACATCTGCTGGGCAGGCGGAATTGTGAGCGTTGGTCAGATCCAATGACATCAGCAGCTGTTGTCTTTTGTCTCATACCACATCTAAAACGAAATTGTCTTCTGTTAAATCCCAGCGTGCGTTCCATGTGGACCCTTAGTCTTTCGTTCACAACCTTATACAGCACCTTACCTAGTGCAGGCAGGAGACTTATCGATCGAGCCCCTCCGTCAGCCCTTGGCAACCAGACTAACCAGTTGTCATCGAAGCACTGTATAATTTTAGAATGTATGTTTTCTTACATTTCCAAATATACCTAAGATATTCGTTGGATATTCCGTCTTCTCCAGTGGCTTTTTTGTCTTCAGGTCTTCTATGACTTTATCAACATCCTAAGCAGTGATGTCCTTGGTGTTATTTGCCATCAATTTTACCCGCTCATTGAATTCTGCTAACGAGGCCTTTTCCTGTTCGTCAGCTCCAGGGTGATATTTCCGTATCATATGTTCGTCGTATTCATCCTCTGTGACCTCTCTACCCTCTAGGTATGTATTCTTCTTTCCCCTTTTTGGCCTCTTCTTAGCCACGCCACGACCATACCCTCTCCCATGGGTCGTTTCCGATCATATCGTCCAGTTATTTATCGAGGCTTCGTTGCTTTTGTCCTTAACTAATTTCTTTAATTCCCTTCGTTGTTTTATGAAAGCTGCCCTCTTAGCCTCCACCAGGAAATCGACCGTATTGTACGAGACAGGAAAGAAAACCGGGTTGCTCTTATTACTATGTGGAACAGTTTATTATGTTCTGCCAAATCAAATCTGCACGCTGTATTAATTTGCCGCTCATCGCAAACCGAGTATTATCTGCGCCAGTTCAATGGTAAATGAAATCTCGTGATGATTCAATAAACTTGGCACAGACCCACTGTGATTGGGCGTGTTTACATATTCCAGAAATGTGCTTTTAAGATAATATACTTTATACTATTTCGAAGTGACGGTGGCGGACAAATAGGGGAAAATAATTAGCAGTGCCGCATGTGAGATAATTACTCACGTTATTGATCCAGGTGATAGACACACAGAAAATGAGTTGGATTTTCTAAAACATTTCAAATTAATTAGACTAGAGTTAACTTGAGGTTTGGTCCGCGTTTGGTAAACTATTAATAATTTGTCTTTCATGTAAGACAAGACCAATTCATTCAGGTTAATTCTGGTCTAATAATTTTTTATATTTTTGGAAAATCAGCTATGACGACGAGGTGATGTAAGGGTAATGCAAATACTAAAGCAGGAGCAAATTACATTTGGTATAAATTTTAAGTGCCGAAAAATTGACGATTATCACAATTTTAATATCAATTATGAAGCACTCGCACTTTCCAATGACTTAATTTTTGTGGATTCTAGTGTAAATACATTATTTTAAAAAATTACGTTTAATAGATCATACAGCTTCTTTTAGAGATTTTCAATTTATATTCTATGAGAGTAAGCATCCATATATCCTGATTTGGCTCCATGTGAGTAAAGAATGTCAGGCACGAGCTGATTTCGATAGATGTTAAGTCATCAACTTTTAAGGTGTGATCAGTGATATCTCTCATAGCATTTGGAATCGATGACATCATCATCGTGGTTATCCTTATATTATTCTTATTCTTTATGTGTTCCATTAATTATATATATTTTTTTATTAATAAAAGTTTGTAGAGCCGCTTAGGGATCGAACCGATGGTCTTATTTCTTTTTGGTAAGGTGGGAAAATACTATTTGCGTACACCCTCCCCGGCATTGGGATGGTAGTGTGGGACTCTTCCTTAAAGGAAACTACCCACTCTAAACCCACCATCATCGTAGGATCACCAGCACAACCCTATCACTTACGCTTACGGGCCCAATGCAGCTTTGCGCTTGCGCCTCGCTAATCTATCACTAATCTATCATCATCTCTGATTTCAGTTATGCTCCATGCCCTATATATCATCCTACTCTTATTGTTCATATTCCTACTATGTACGCTATGTACACTATATACATCTTATCTTATCTTTCAACAGTGCTTGCTTTGCTGGCCATCTCCTATGTCTACCTATAGTTACTCTATATACAATCTCCATTTCGAAGTGAGTAACTTTTAGCCATCACTGACCAAGTCCGCAAGCATTCTAATTGTATCCTTTGGTTTTCATATCTCATCCTGTCAAGTCCTACGCAGTCTCATAGTTTAGTAGCCACTTGAAGTCTTCACATGGATGGCTTTCCAAGTTCTTAAAGAATTTCTCCGCTTTCTGCAGCAAGTGCTTAATCAATGGCTTCCATTTCACATCGCTCCGTAGGTCTTTATTTGTAAAAACCATTGTGCTCCAGCCGCTCTTCTCACTAGCTTATTGTCGAAGGAGATGAGCCTCATCAAGTAGGACTTTGCAGCAAAGCCCCAATCCGATGATCCGTACGATATTTGCGCCCTGACAATGGCCTTTAGTTTTGAATCTATAATAATTCCCAAGCACTCTACATCCTTTCTCCATGGTATTTTCTGATTGTAAATTCTTACTTGGCATCTTTTCTGGAGCAACCTTCTCTGAAAGATTATGGCTTGAGTTTTAGCTGAATTTATCTGAATTTTGTTCTTGATAGCCGATTTCCCAGATGCATTTAAATTATTCTGCAACTCTCTCACTATTATCTCCAGATTTCTGCTCCTGCTCAGAAATATTGTGTCGTCAGCATATAGGCGAGTGAATATACCTGGATCTCCAGTAAAGTCACTTATAAAAACACTGTATAGTACCGGTCCCGGCACGGACCCCTGCGGGACACCAGACTCTATTTCCCTTATCCTGACATGAAATGTTCGATCATTTCTTCTGATCAGTCTGCACATCCTCATTGCATCATCTTATATATTAATCCCTGGTGCCATAGCTTATCGAAAGCTTTCTCAATGTCGAGTAGCACTGCCCCAGTAGCCATCTTCCAATTAAGACCTTCCGTGATGTACTCGGTGATCCTTCTCAGCTGAGTGTCCCGCTCGAAAGCCAAATTGGCATGGTGGGATGACCTTGAACTCTTCCAGTACTTTAAGTAACCTCTTCTTTATTGCCTTTTCATTTATTTTACTTAGAGTAGGGAGAAGACTAATGGGTCTATAGTTGTCCGGAAAGGTTTTGTCTTTATTTGGTTTAGGAAAGAGTATAATGCATGAGTTTTTCCATGCACTGGGGAAGTAGCTGAACTTCATAATTGCGTTTGCAATGTTTGCCATAAAGGTAAATGCCTTTTTAGGGAGTTCTTTTGCCATCTTATTCCTTATGCCATCTAGGCCAGGGTTTTCCTTGTTGAGATGTTGTACTATTTGCTTGATTTCCAATGGCGCAACTTCGTTCTTCTTCATTGGCTTTATAATGTCCAAGTGTTTTACTGTCCTTTTTGCGCTTCTCTCGTGCTCCTCATCCTCATGTTCCTTGTTCCTAAATGTGTTCTTCAATGTCCTTCTGAAGGCATCCACCTTTTCCGCATTAGAATAGGCCATCCCCATCAACTCATGTAGTGGAGGAACTTTGGTTATTGGTCTCCTCAATGCCTTAGGGATCCTCCACGCAAAATTAGCAGACGTATCCAACCTTCTCACCTTTTCGTCCCAGGTCTTACTTCTATGGCCTTTTATTGCCGCTTTCATGACTCTAGAAGGGGCATTTAGCTCTGTTTTAGCTTCATTAGTTTTCTCATTAGCATAGCGCCTTCATAATCACCTATTTTCGCGAAACAAAATCCTAAGTTGCATTGGAAGTGCATCAATACATCCCACTTCCATTACTATTGCGATAGTACCTCCTTCATTCCCCTAGTGAAATCAGTTATGTACTTTTCTATGTCTCCTTCACAACTTAACTTTTCCAGTTTCCTTTCTGCGCCTTTCCCACCATAAGTACAATTGGGTTGCGGCCTGAAGTTCCTTCATTAAACACTGTCAGCTCCATTTTACTGTGAATCTTCTTCATAATTGCTATATCCAGTACCTTTGGAGAATCGCCCCCGCTAGGAATAAATGTAGGCGCCTCTGGGTCCAGTAGCACCTGGCCAGGTCCTATCGTTACCTGCTCCAGCCTTCCTCCATTTCTGGAAGTCTTCCACTTATTAGCACTGCTACATCTTTTTCCTTCAATTCATTGTTAGGTCTTTTGTACACTGAAATAATGTTCATTATTTTCACTTTACTACCCAATTCATAACTTGGGATGTCCTTTCTTACATGAAACGCCAATCCATTTCCTGCCACTGCTTCCGCAGCCTTCCTATATACGTTGTAATCCTCGAAGGATACCCTCACTGCTTCCGTAGCCATTGCTTCCTGCAAAGCAAGCATTATTGGTTGATGTTCTTTTAAGAACATTCATTTTCAAATTTCCTCTGTCTGATTCCTCTAACATTCCAAGAGCCAATCTTGTACTTACCATTACATTGAAAGTCCTTAGAAAGTCATTAATCTTTTCCATCTTCATAGTTATATCTTCTTTTTCCGCTTGATCCTGTGCTGGAGGTTTTCTTGTTGTTGTTATATGTTCCTCTTTATTCACCACTGTTGTCTGAGTAGCAGCAGGCCTTTTGTTCTACCCATACATCTGTTGATATTTTGAGCACCCGCGGTAACTGGATGGATGTCCATTTTCCTTGCGAATTACGCATCTGGCATTATTTTCCTCCTCGTTCCTTGGTTTAGGCAAGGTACATGTGTTAGAGGCATGGTCACTCGTGTACTTTACACATCTCTCAGGCATTGTACAATTGCTCTGCCCGTGACCATACCTCTGGCAGCGGTAGCGTTGGATTGGCCCGCCCATTTTCTTTTTTGGAATCACCTTAACCAACATGTCTATTAATCTGTCCACCTATCTCCTGTAATTCATGTTTTATTATTTCAACCGATGTTTCCATGTCGACTCCATAAAGTACAGCACTCTGCTTCTTGTTCTCTTCCAGTGTAAAAGTATAGTACGGTTGTTCTTTTCCGCTAATAATTTCGTTAGTTTCCTATGCTCATCTGCGCTCTTGACAAATATCTTCGTGTTCTCTTCCACAATCTTGGCTCTGTCATCTGTATCAATAAAAGTTTGTAGAGCCGCTCAGGGATCGAACCGATGGCCTCACGAATTATATCCAGCTTTCTACAGCTTCAAATAGATCTGACACAGATCTGTTTGCATCTGTATCACACCTGCATCCATCAGACCTGTCTAAAGCTGTATCAGACATTTTGTTTCATAGAAGAAGCCAATGGTTATTTACACTTGGAAAATGGCCCAGGTAATGAAGGAGTCTCTACTCTCTTATATGGCTAGAAAGCGATATCCTTGAATATCTCCTTCTTGTTCTCTAAGGGAAGCTTCCTGGCCTCGTCATAGACACCACCATATGAAGCATCCTGGAACCTTCATTGTCAGTTTGTGTTTTGAATCTTCCTCGTTGTATTTGCTGAGGATTTCTTTTTGCAATTTTCTCGTCACGTATGTTATATATTTATGGATGATCTCCCATTTAATCATCATGTGCGCAATCATATTCCCTGAAGCTAATTCATCCTCGATCAACAGATTTTTTTGCAATTTTTGGCTTTCCACCTTGGACATTGAAATAAAGTGTGCCTCCAGGTGTCTTCTTGGTTGCAATATCTGGACTTGCCTAAACCTGTAACAAACCTATTTAAAGCTGCATCAGACCTTTTGCTTTATAGAAGAAGAAGAGACGGTCACGTACACT
>MU182160.1:287240-311684 GCA_016904865.1 Pissodes strobi
TATAAGGGAAGCTTTTTAGCCTCACCATTGACACCTCCATATGAAGCATCCTGGAACCTTCATTTTCAGTCTGTGTCTTAATCTTCTTCGTTGTAATTACTGAGGATTTATTTTTGCAATTTTCTCGTCTCCCTCTTTTTTTCCATGACGTCTGTTATTTATTTATGGATGATCTCCCATTTAATCTTATTTTCCATCATGTGCGCAAGCATATTCCCTAAAGCTAATTCATACTCTATCAACCGATTTGGTTGAAGTTTTTGGCTTTCCATCTTGGAGACTGAAATAAAGAAAGTGTGTCTTCTTGGTTACAATATCTGGACTTATCCAAACCTGTATCAAACCTATTTAAAGCTGTTCAGACCTATCTAAAGCTGTATCAGACCTATCTAAAGTTGTATAGAAACCTATACCAGATCTGGTTAAAGTTGTGGTTGCATACAGGACCAGAGTCCAAAAGATTTTCTCAAAATTTTCAGAATTAATGCTATTTGGATTTTTTTAAAGGCCCTACGTCGAAAAATAAAAATATTAATTAATAAAGCACCCAGCCAGATCAGCTCCTGAGCTTAAATTTTCCTAAGGTGATTTGCATGTAAAAATGGTGAATTTTGAGGCAGGACACAGGTTGCTTATCTACTCACGTGAATTTTAGGATCTGGATCCATGAGACATCTTGCTGTTTCCTGAGGATGAAAAAGGGAATTTAATTCAATAATACTGCAATGACCCTACATGTGTTGATTGAGAACGAATCTTCAGCTAGATGGGCTCTTTGCGACTCTACATAAACATTAAATTAAATATTATGCAGTACGCCTATGTTCTAGACCGAAAAATGAAAAGATATCGCTACCTACAAATCAAAATTTCCAATAACTAACGCCACAGGGGCACATATTCCCAATTAGTTCGGGGGTATTTTTCAAAATTATACAAATGGCATTGGGCCTCGTAAGCATAAGTCAGCCATTGAGAAAAATGCCAGGTAAATTAGTTCAGTAAGAAAACAGTCGTTTAATAATACAGAGTTCATCCAAAAGTCTTGCAGCAATTTTGGATGCGCATAAAATATGTTATTAATGAGTTATTTATAAGAGATCTGAAGAATAAAGGTGCTAAAAAATACATCATGAAAACATCAGACTGATAAACTAAGTGTAAGAAAATAGTAACATTAGGATTATGCAGACGAAATAATTAAATAAATGACGCAATTAATAATTATAATAATAAAGCAGATGACTAATCCAGCCAGGTAGTTAAACAGTGTATTATATTCAAAAAA
Source organism: Pissodes strobi (assembly GCA_016904865.1). Lineage (NCBI taxonomy): Eukaryota > Metazoa > Arthropoda > Insecta > Coleoptera > Curculionidae > Pissodes > Pissodes strobi. The sequence goes on from MU182160.1 coordinate 288,529, forward strand.
TCAATGTGAACATTACCTTTGACAAAATAATTCTGTTTTTACGCTTTCGGTTCTTGAACGTACAATTTCAGCCTGATTTCACTATTTTCCATCAAATAGCAAACAGGAATTCATTTTCAAAGAAAGCCGAAACCGAACATGAAACGAAGGAAAATAGAAAAAGAAAACTTGCATTCTTAATTAAAAAAACATTATTTAAAAGTGAAAAATGGAAAATGCGTCGGTTTTGAACTGGTTTGCCGGCAGTTGCCGATTTTTCTATTGGGAAATTCTACGGGCGCAAGCAAACTTGGAAAAACCGAATTGAAAATGTGTTAGAAATAATTATTAAGGTCGTTCGAACGGGTTCCATAGGTAATTGTAGCTTAATTTAAAAATATATAAAATTTAAATTCTAATATTATCATATAAAATAAAATGTGTGGCTCTCTTTTCAATTGCGATATGTAAATCTTTTTTTCCTTCCTTTATTATATCATCATTATTTCTATCCTTTGTTAATTGTTTATATAACTTATGTTTTTTTGGTTTTCGATTTTTATTTTTATAATAAAATTGATGAATTAGATGAAATATTAGTGCTCATGTTTGTACTCCATATTTGCGCTTTTAATTTATGTTTATAATATTTTATTTCACTCTATTTCACTTTCTTTCATGAAAATTGATTTTTACTTAACAGTTTCCTTATTTTTTATTGTGTTATATTTGGTTTTTATCGCATTTTTTGTAATTCGTAAACCTTTGAGTAATAGTGAATAAAGTTATTTGAAATTTGATTTTCATATATTTTTAGATATTTCATCATTTTCTAGTTTAATATTATTTATCATTTAATACACCTATCTCTTGACGACTGACTATTTTTTACAATTTACGATCTGCAAAATCTTTTTATTGTTTCTTAATCGCGTTTTTTATTATTTGTAATAAGTTGTTAATTCATCATTATTTCTATCTTTTGTAAATGTTTATATAATTTATTATTTTGAATAATCCGTTAGTTACTCATTATTTTCCATTTTTAATTTTTATTCGAATTTTAAACTTTCTTTCTTTTTTCTCTTTCTTGAATAATTTTTACTTAAAAAATTGTTTTTCATCGAGAGCTTTTAGTTTAAAAAAATCAGTGCATTCGAAGTTAATAAATAAATAATGATTTAATATGTTATAATCTGTATGTGTTTTATATTTATAAGTAATTTTTTGTTTGGTTATGTTATTTTCTAAATTGTAGTGAAGAATTCAAGGTAATAATTAGTGATTTAATATTTACAAATAATTTAATTAATGTTTGTTAGGTTTCCTTTTGTTTTAATAAAAATGTGGTCAAGACCTGCCTCTTTTATTTCTCTTATATTTTTAATAATAAAGGCACCAAATTAATAATTCACAAAGAAATAGAATTTTTTATATACTTATTTTTTTGGATGCCCATTTTTTCGATTTTTATTTTTATATTAAAATTGATGAAGTAGATAAAATATTAATATTAATGTCTGTAGGTGGAGATATTCATGATTTTATTTTGTGTTTATAATATTTTATTTCATTTTTATTTAATCAGTTTCTCTTATGGAAATTGATTTTTGCCTTAGCGTTTCTATATTTTGTATTGTGTTATATTTAACTTGTATCGTATTTTTTCTTGTATTTTATTCCTCTTATATTTTTATTAATAATTAAAGCATATCCATAATTCACAAAGAATGTGATATTAATCAATTTTTACATTTTTTATAATAGTTCGTTTTATTTTTAAATTGTTTATATATCTTCTTATTTTTGTCTTAATTGTTTATTTAATTTGTTATTTTCTATTATTGCAAACATTAATAAATTTCGAAACATTTTATGATAACTGAATATTTTTGTTTCTTTAATATCCATTAGCAATTTTCCTTGCTTGCTTCTTATAATAAATTATTAATTAATCATTATTTCTATCCTTTGTTAATTGCTTATATGACTTATATTTTTTTGGATAGCCATCCTTTTAGATTTGCATTTTTATAGTAAAATTGATTAATTATATAAAATATTAATGTTAATTCCTGTGCCTGGAGATATTCGTGCTTTTAATTTATGTTTATAATATTTTATTTCACTTTAATCAGTTTCTCTTATGAAAATTGATTTTTGCCTAAGCGTTTCTGTATTTGTATTGTGTTATATTTAGTTTGTATCGTATTTTTTGTTGCGTTTTATTTCTCTTATATTTTTATTAATAAATGAAGCAAATCCATGATTTACAAAGAATATTAAAATATTCATTAACAATTTTCGTTTCTTTAATAAGTAATAATAACTACATTTCTTACAATGAGTTATTAATTCATCATTATTTCTATCTTTTGTTAGTTATTTATGACCCATTTTTTTTGGATAGCCATTCTTTTTAATTGTTATTTTTATAGTATAATTGATAAGGTAGATAAAATATTAATATTAATGCCTGTTTGTGGAGATATTCGTGGTTTTAATTTATATTTATAATATTTTATTTCACTTTAATCAGTTTCTCTTATTAATATTGATTTTTGCTTAAGCGTTTCTGTATTTTGAATGAAGAGTGAAGGCTGTGTACATGTAAGAAATGTACTAAATGAAAAAACCTTTGTATTCCATGCAAAAAATTCTGTATTTTGTATTGTGTGATAATTAGTTCGTATAGTATTTTTGTTGCTTTTCATTTCTCTTATATTTTTATTAATAAATAAAGCAAATATTAATTAGAAATTTTCGTTGCTTTAATAAGTAATATTAATTGATTTCAGTTATTAATTCACCATTATTTCTGTCTTTTGTTAATTGTTTTTATGACTTTTTTTTAGATATTCATTCTTTCCAAGTTTTATGTTTGTAGTAAAATTGATTAATTAGTTTAAATATTAACGTTAATGCCTGGACCTGGATATATTCCTGGTTTAAATTTATGTTTATGTTATATTATTTTATTTCACTTCAAACAGTTTCTCTGATGAAAATTGATTTTTGCCTGAGCGTTTCTGTATTTTGTACTGTGTTATATTTAGTTCGTATCGTTTTTTTGCCTTTCATTTCCCTTGTATTTTTATTGTTAAATGAAGCAAATCCTCATTAGCAATTTTCGTTGCTTTAATAAGTAATATTAATCGATTCTTAAATTTTTTATAATCAGTTATTAATTCACTAATACTTCTGTCTTTTGCTAACTGTTTACATGACTTTTTTTTATCCCCATTCTTTTCGATTTTTATTTTTAAAGTAAAATTGATGAAGTAGATAAAATATTAATATTAATCTTTGTACGTGGAGATATTCGTGGTTTTAATTTATGTTTATTATATTTTATTTCACTTTAATCAGTTTCTCTTATGAAAGTTGATTTCTGATTGAGTTTTTGAATTTTTATTGTTATATTTGGTTTCTATCGTATTTTTTGTAATTCATCATCATTAAAAATTTCCTCATTTTCTATTTTAATATTTTTAATGTAACTTTTATTTATTTTTCTTTGCAAAATTTTTTATACTTTTCTAAAATTTTTTGCTTTTTTTTCTTTATAATAATCTATTAATTCGTCATTATTTCTATATTTTGTTAATTAGTTACTTAACTTGGTATTTTTTTATCATTGCAAATATGTTTAATATATTTCGGAAAATCTCTTGATGACTGTATATTATTTTTTGGTAAAATCTTATTTTTGTTTCTTGAATAGGTTATATTATTAGATTTTAATATTTCTTATGATAACTTATTAATTCATCATTATTTTCGATTTTTGTTTCTTATTCGAATTCGAATAGATTGTTTAGTAGTTTCCTGAATTACTTTTATTAAATAATTTATTTTTATTTTTTGTAATGAGTTGTTAATTCAACATTATTCTATCTTTTGTTAAATGTTTATAAGTATATAATTTATTATTTTGTTTATATAACTTATTTTTTTGGATATTAATTTTGTTGATTTTTATTTTTATAGTAAAATTGATGAAGTAGATAAATATTAATATTAATGTCTGAACATGGAGATATTCGTGGTTTTAATTTATGTATATAACATTTTATTTCCCTTTAATTAATTTCTCTTATAAAAATTGATTTTTGCCTAATATTTTCTGAATTTTGTAATGCGTTATATTTAGTTCCTATCGTATTTTTCGTTTCTTTTTATTAATAAATGAAGCAACTCCATAATTCACAAAGGATGTTACAACATCCATTAACAATTTTTAATTGGTTTAATAAGTAATATTAATTACATTTCATATAATGAGTTATTAATTCATCATTATTTCTATCTTTTGTTAGTTATTTATGGCTTATTTTTTTTTGAATAGCCATTCTTTTCGATTTTTTTATATAACAAAATTGATAAATTAGATAAAATATTATTGTTAATGTCTGGACCTAAAGATATTCTTGGTTTTAATTTGTGTTTATAATATTTTATTTCACTTCAATTAGTTCATCATCATTAGATATTTCCCCATTTTCTATTTTAATATTATTGATGTAACTTTTATTTATTTTTCTTTGCAATATTTTTTATACTTTTCTAAAATTTTTTGATAATTTTTTTTCCAAATTGCTATTTGTAAAACTTATTTGTGTTTCTTTAGTAGGTGATATTAATCGATGTTTACATTGTTTATAATAATCCATTAATTCGTCATTATTTCTATCTTTTGTTAATTATTTGTTTAACTTGATATTTTTTTATAATTGCAAATATGCTTAATACATTTCAGGAAATCTCTTGATGACTGTATATTATTTTTTGGAAAAATCTTATTCTTGTTTCTTTAATAGATGATATTATTCGATTTTAATATTTCTTATGGTAACTTATTAATTCGTCATTATTTTCGATTTTTGTTTCTTCTTCGAATTTTATATTGAGATTGTTTAGTAGTTTCCTGAGTTACTTTTATTAGATAATTTATTTTTATTTTTTGTAATGAGTTGTTAATTCAACTTTATTTCTATCCATTGTTAAATGCTTATATATAATTTATTATTTTGTTTATATAACTTATTTTTTTGGATCCTAATTTTTTTGTTTTTTATTTTTATAGTAAAATTGATGAAGTAGATAAAAACCTTAATATTAATGTCTGTACGTGGATATATTCGTGGTTTTAATTTATGTATATAACATTTTATTTCACTTTCATCAATTTCTCTTATAAAAATTGATTTTTGTCTAATCATTTCTGAATTTTGTATTGCGTTATATTTAGTTCCTATCGTATTTTTTGCTGCTTTTTATTTCTCTTATATTTTTATTAATAAATGAAGCAAATCCATAATTGTTTGCTTTAATAAGTAATATTAATTACATTTCATATAATGAGTTATTAATCCATCATTATTTCTATCTTTTGTTAGTTATTTATGACTTATTTTTTTTTGATAGCCATTTTTTTCGTTTAATATTTATAGCAAAATTGATAAATTAGATAAAATATTAATGTTAATGTCTGCAACTGGATATATTCTTGGTTTTAATTGATGTTTATACTATTTTATTTCACTTTAATCAGTTTCTCTTATGAAAATTGATTTTTGCTTAAGAGTTTTTGTATTTTGATTCTGTTATATTTGGTTCCTATTGTTTTTTTTTGTAATTCATCATCATTAGATATTTCCCCATTTTCTATTTTAATATTATTAATGTAACTTTTATTTCTTTTTCATTGCAATTTTTTTATACTTTCCTAAAAAGTTTTTGATGAGCGACTTTTTCCAATTTGCTGTTTGTGAAACTTATTTGTGTTTCTTTAGTAGGTGATATAAATCGATTTTTACATTGTTTATAATAATCTATTAATTCGCCATTATTTTTATCTTTTGTTAATTGTTTATTTTACTTTTTAAAGTAAAACTTCTTTGGCGAGAATAAAGTCAGTAAAAATGCTTATCAAAGTGAAACGCCCCTTTAATTAGGCATGTTCCAGTATAGCTAGAGGGTTGACACGTAGCCGGGGTAATGTGAGGATCCTGGACGAAAACTGGACACTGATACCAAAAAATATTCGAAAAAATGGGAAAAAATTGAAAAATGGAAAAAAATTGAAAAAAGGGTAAAAAATTGTTCGGAAAATTAATAAAAGTATTATAAAACGAAATGAGAAAAAAATATTACAAAAAAAGTTAGAGAAACGCGGTTTCCAGTGAAAAAAAGACAAAGTATTTCAGCTATGAGGTCAGGGATGGCAAAAATGGAAAGAAAATATGCTTTATGAAAAAAATTGAAAAATGGGAAGAAATTGAAAAAAAACGAAATAATAAAAAAAATAATAAAAAAAACAAAACCAAAAGATTATTCGGAAAGTTAATAAAAGTGTTATAAAACCAAATAAGAAAAAAATTAATAAAAAAAAAGACAAAATTGTTCAGTAAGAAAACGAAATAATAAAAAAGTTATATAGAAAAAAAAGTTAGAGAAACGCGGTTTTAGGCGAAAAAGAGGCGAAGTAGTTCAGCTATGAGGTCAGGGATGGCAAAAACTGGAAGAAAAAATTGCTTTATGAAAAATAATTGAAAAAATGGGAAAAAATTGAAAAAATCGATACAAAAAAAATTAACAAAAAACAAAACCAAAAGATTATTCGGATAGTTAATAAAAGTACTATAAAACCAAATAAGAAAAAAAAATAATAAGAAAAAAGAAAAAATTGTTCAGTAAGTTAATAAAACGAAATAAAAAAAAGAGCCTCGGATCGAAATGCTGTGGGGTAATCTCTAGGGTCATCAGTGGGGGGGGGGGGGGGGGTAATTATACATCCCACCATCACTGATACCCAAAAATATTCGAAAAAATGGGAAAAATTGAAAAAATGGAAAAAAATGGTAAGAAAATTAAAAAAGGGTAAAAAATTGTTCAAAAAATTAATAAAAGTATTATAAAACGAAATGAGAAAAAAATATTACAAAAAAAGTTAGAGAAACGCGGTTTCCAGTGAAAAAAAGACAAAGTATTTCAACTATGAGGTCAAGGATGGCAAAAATGGGAAGAAAATATGCTTTATGAACAAAAATAAAAAAATGGGAAATAATTGAAAAAAACGAAATAATAAAAACAAAACCAAAAGATTATTCGGAAAGTTAATAAAAGTGTTATAAAACCAAATAAGAAAAAAATTAATAAAAAAAAGAAAAAATTGGTCAGTAAGAAAACGAAATATATATTAAAAAAAAGTTATATAGAAAAAAAGTTAGAGAAACGCGGTTTTAGGCGAAAAAGAGGCTAAGTAGTTCAGCTATGAGGTCAGGGATGGCAAAAACTGGAAGAAAAAATTGCTTTATGAAAAAAAATTTAAAAAATGGGATAAAATTGAAAAAATCTATACAAAAAAAAATTAACAAATATCAAAACCATAATATTATTCGGATAGTTAATAAAAGTATTATAAAACCAACTAAGAAAAAAAAATAATAAGAAAAAAGAAACAAATGTTCAGTAAATTAATAAAACGAAATAAAAAAAAGATATATAAAAAAAAGTAGAGAAATGCGGTTTTCGGCGAAAAGATAGTTAAAAACAAAGGAAAAAAAATAAAAAAGTGTTGAAACCAGGGGCAAAAGTTGAGAAAAAAAGCTTAAAAAAACAAAAACTCAATTCCTTATATCTCTTTCAGAAGTTTCACTTCAGTTGCGTGCTAAAGGTGAGGCACATAATTTTTTTATTATATTTCCAAAAATCTCTTGATAACTGAATATTTATCTTTCTTTAATAAGTGATATTATTCGATTTTATATTTCTTTTGGTGACTTATTAATCCGTCATTATTTTTATCTTTGGTCAATTTTTTATGTAGCTTATTTTTTTGGATAATTGAGTTTAATGATCCATTAATTACTCATTCTTTTCTGTTCTTGTTTCTTATTCGAATTTTAAATGAATATTGTTTAGTAGTTTCCTAAATTGCTTTTATTAGGTAATTTATTATTTCTTCAGGAGTTTTTAAATTATGAAAATCATTCCATTCGAAGTTTACTAAATATTAAATATAATTTTCTATGTTCTCTATGGGTTTTACTTTTTTCTATGTTTATATTATTTTCTAAATTGTAGCACATAATTATTTGGTAAAGGTCAATGATTTCATATTTATAAATAATTTAATTAAATTTTCCTAAGTTTTCTTTTGTTTCTATAAATATTATTATGTGGTCAAGACAAGGCTATTGCTATTTTTATTAATAAATGAAGCAAAACCATAATACACAAATGATCAGTATCGAAGCAGCAGTCGTACGAGACGGTCGTGTTTCCTCTCGTTGGCTCAGCCGGCATTGAATGTTTGTTTATCAGAAGAATGATGGCGTTAATAAATCTGCATATATGTATTTGCGGCAAGTCGAAATTGGCTCCGTGCCATAATCTATGATGAGTAGAAATCTATGTGAATTGGATAGTAAATAATTAAATTTGATGCGTTCGAACTCCCTTAACTAAGCGCAAACTATCAAAAAGTAATTAACTATTTCTCGTATTTTTCCAAAGAAGAAATTTCAGCGGTGTGCAACAAATTTCACGTTTTGTTCGGGGCAAAACGAAAATTAAAGGTACGCCCGCAATTATTGCTCCGAACGCAAAGAAATATGGAAATTTAATATTTGATGCAGACTTCTGATGACGTCGCCTTGGGCTCGACAATTAAAACGGGGTTTACTATAAGGGTAGCTCAAATGTATCAAAACATATTAATATATTTAGTAGCGCAGAGGATTCCGTCTTATAACTGGGTTTTCATTGGTTGGTCGGCTTTGTGTAATTTTATCCCTTGTCACTCAATCCCCCCTTAATAATAATCTAAATAATGTTTGAGAGGCTTGGTTAAACTAAGAAGAGTAAAGGAAAATTTGGGACACAGGTGCATCGATAGTGACCCACCGCCTAAATCCGGTCCTGTATTCGGAGGCGCGAAAGGTAGCGGCCCATTGATGTAGTTGCGGCATCTGTAATCAGGTCTAATGGCATTATTATTGCTGCGGCCCGTCACGAGACCACCATGGTGGACGCGTATAGACCTCGAGCAATGCCCAATCTACCGTGAAAAATTACTTATTTATTAAGTATTGATGGGACGATGTGCACTGGAGTAATAAATAACCAATAATTCAGAGTAAATAGTGTTTGTATATCGTCGAGGGATAATTTTGAGGGCCTTTTTTTATTTTACGATGAAAATGTATGAAGGTTTCATGCAGAATTAGAGGAAATATTCCACCTAAGAGCCGAAGCTACACTAATATATAAACGATATCTCACAATAAAATACCGAAAGCGATTATCAATCCATACTCGGCCGCCAATCCCACCCGATTTAGTGTTCGGTGACTTCGGACAAATGACGTATCCGATCCGAACACGGCTTTAAACTTAAGAAAAGCGCTCGATTTGAACGAGACATATTAGCTTAGGTGTGTGATTTATGGAATCGCGCACCTTCTGCTGATAAATCTCGTAACTTATAAGAGATACAAAGACAAATAATTGATTTTATCGGGCTCGATTAATTCAACGTCGCGGAGGTATGTTCGTTGTAGCGTTTCTTCGTGTGTTGTATTGGTTTGGAAGGATGCGCTTTTTTGCTATCTGGGGAGCTTTTAAGGCATTTTTTTTGGGTGTTTGTTGTAAAAATTATAATTTAACGACAAAGAAAATTTTGTTGTAATCGCAAATTATTTCTTACTTTGGCTCTTGTGAACTAACCCTAAGTATTGAGCTCGAAAAAATGGCAGTTAGTTAATATTGCGTTAACGAGTCCTAGAAAGCCGTAAAACCCTTGAAAAACTAAAAACTCCCCAACCGGAGGGATTGCCTGCAGAGCTGTTAAAAAATGGAACCACAAAACTTCATCGCAAACCTCAGATACATATGGAGTAAAAATACCAAGTGACTGGAAATAAGCCTGGATAACACCAATTCAAAGGAAAGCTCCAAGGCATAAATGCCGAAACTACAGATGCATATCGGTCAGAGGTACCATGAGCCGTTTGTATGGAAAAATATTGAGGGATGTAATAGAGGAAGTGCATGGACCCTAGAGATCGAACAACAGGCGGGGTTTCGCGCATTTTTTCACGACATTGCATGTCAATTTTGTATGAAAACATATAACAGATAGAGGTTAAATGTAGTCAGTTATTCCACCTTTAATCCTACATCTATTATGCCAGCGTCAAGCTAATTGTAATTTTACTTACCTGTTTAGATACCTGCATGGTTTTCGTTTATCGAGCTGTTCCAGGGAAAATTGAGAGTTCTGTAGTCATATACCGGCTGTTTGATAGGATCGATAGGGCTTTATAAACATTTTCACTGGCTTAGCACATAGTCAATCAATAAATCGTACTGTATGCTGGCCATCGATATCGAGAAAACATTTAAAGTTATAGCAGTATATTTCAAAACATTCAATAATTCTCTTACCTTCCCGAATAATCACCTTCTCGCTGATAATATACACTAAAACAGTCTCATGGATATCAGAAATATTGGTTTCGGAGTTTTTCCTGGATTTGTTTCAATATTTAATAGGAAAAGTTAGAAATTCAGTCACTGTTTATTTGTGATAGCATAACCTTCAAACTTCAGATGATTTTTTTCTGGCCCTTTAACTTGAACGTTCGAGGTGGACGATCTTGACTTGACCTCGTGCTCTTTCTTGGTAAACCCTCCAAAGAGGAGGTAATGCGTAAGCCTGATAAATAATAACATGAGATAAAAATAGATATTGAGCATCATAATTCCACACTCAGGTTTCACAACCATTCCACAGCCTGTGGTGTTGCTCTCAAGAAGTCATCATCGGTGCCAGTAAATTTTCTGTGTGGGAAATCGTTAACAATATGATGAATGGTTTGTTCTTGAGCACCACAGTCGGACCCAGGGTCGGGTCTCATGTTCCATTTAGATAAGGAAGCTCCACATCGGCCATGACCTGTCCTTAATCTAGTGAGTACTACCAAAGAATATTATAGTATATTTTCTTTGGTACTACCCAGGTTTTCCTTGGTAGATGAAAGCCCGCTGGAGGGTTTGGAGTTTCAAGTAGAGGGTACAGTCTGGGATTTACTTTGTTTCTCCAGTTCGTACGCCAAGTTTCAGCACCATCATAGTTTTGACTCATGTTGAGCAGTCTTCACAGGAGGATTTCTTGATTTGAGTCTTATAAATCAAGTATTGGTGAATAAGAAGGGCAGGGTTGTTAGCACCACGTGCGGACTGTTTAGCCAAGCCAACGAGCAGTATTCAGCAGTTGAATAGACCAGACCTAGCGAAGTGATACGAAGTGTCTCTGCATCAGCTCCCCAAGTTGTTCCCGCTAACTTATATAGAATGTTGTTTCGGGATTTTTGGTTTGATAGATGCTTGTTATAAAAGAGGGTGCGATCTAGTGTTACGCCTAAATATTTTGGGTGGGAGTTATAAGGAAGCACAGCGCCATTTAGAAATACCTGTAGGGCTGTTCCAGCAAGCCTATTATTTAGAAGGAAGCATGAGGTTTCTGTTTTACGTATGCTTGGGGTAAGTCGCCATTTCTTGAAATATTCAGCCAGTATCTCTAGGTCCTGAGAGAGAGTTTGTTCGAGAGCAGTCATGTTGGCTTGCAAGAGCAATATCATCTGCTTACATGAATCTCCTGGATGTGGTAGTTGGTAGGTCAGCTACGTAGAGATTGAACAGTAACCTCGCAAGCACTGACCCTTGAGGAAGACCATTATTCAGGAGTTTCGATTTACTGAGTGCGCCGCTCATTGAGATTTGCAAAACCCTATTTGACAGCATATTATCCAGAAGAGATGTCATCGTCTTGCATCTAGTAGCCGTTAGAAACTTATATGTTAAGCCCTCTCTCCAGACTGTATCGTATGCAGCTGTTAGATCAACGAAGACTGCGCCGGTTTTCATATGCTCTTCATAGCCTCGCTCAATGAACGTTGTTAGTGTCAGTTTTGGTCTGAAACCAGCCTGATCAATGGGTATAGATTCCATTATAATTCGGCTCAACCTGTTGTAGAGGAGACGCTTAAACAGTTTGTACGCTACACTTAAGAGTGAAATTGGTCTGTAGCTTTCAGGTGTATTATCAGGCTTTCCTGGTTTGAGGATGGGGATGATCTTTGCCCTCATGAATTCTTTTGGCAAGGTTCTTGACTGGAGGATGTGGGAGTAGAATATTGTCAGTCATTCTCTTGTTTTTCGTCCACAGTGCGTTAAAAACTCAGGGTGTAGGTTATCAAAACCAGGAGCCTTGCCCATATCGTGTCTGTGACTGTGAAAGGTTTTGACAGATCTTGTTGTTCACGGCTGTCTTTCTTTATTTTACGTGAGTGTTCTTTATTAGCAGGTGCTCTAGATGTTTTCATTATGTTGTTGGCAATTTGATCAGGTGTAACACCTGGCTTGGTTTGTGGGACATGTGAGTTAGCTCCTAACTTTTTTAATAGGCTCCACGCTAGTGTCTAAAGTTCAGTTTTTCAGTAGTGTTCCGCCATTTGGTCTTTCTAGCTTCATCCAGGCTATGAAGGTCTTTGTCCTTTGGCCTTGAAAAAGGCAATTTGTTTGTTTCGCATTCATGTGTGTCAGGATATCCAAGAGGTCCTTAGACAGTCCTGATTGCCTAGTTCTCTAACTCTTTAGCCGTTATATAATGTTGCCCAGGGTGTACCACGAGGAGGCGAGTTAGAATTACACCCCAGCTACCAGTCAGCATGGTTGATGGCTCCTGGGCCTGCAGCCACAGAGATAAGGGCATTACCTCAATAGCCACTGAGAGTTTTATGGGTCTCATGACGCCTAGCAGCAGCCTACGTGCAGAAGGCCGGTGGTGAGGCCGCGGAGACCAGAAAAAATAAGTTTAGGTTACATTTGTGCTCTTTCTACATAATATTATTGGCATGTTATTAGTATTTTGCGTGTTTTACTTCTTTCTGCGTGGTATTGATATGCAAATATGTTTGGAACTGTTTAGGTGTAAGCATAGGTTACCAATGCTAATCTTAATAACTGCTATATTTACTAGTGTGGATCGATTAATGCTCATACTTTTTTTTCATATTATATTTCCCTATTCTTACAATTTAACATATATCGTGGTAATTGATAAACATTCTCGTTTTAACAGTTGAATTATCTGATTATAATAACTTTACGTGATAATACTTCATAACTGGTTCGTTAAGATTTATTTATGTGCAACTGCGATACGTATACCATGGCAGACGCGCACAAAGTTTAATAGCAATATGTGTTACTACTAGTAGATGTGACGATAGAGACCTTATGCATATTGCATTTATCATTAATTTGTTGACATTAATTTTGGATCTTTCGTGGTCATTTGTTATGTTATATTGTTACATCCGATATGATCTATTTCAATATTAATTTGTGAGCATATAGGATATTATTTGTTTTCAATTGAACTATTTTACATTCTTTTAAATTTATATCATTTTGTTTATTGAAAGTAACCCGACAGCGCTTGAACGTCAAGCCTAACGAGCACCTAATAGACTTGAACCTGCACGAACGTACCCACTTTTATTTGCTCTGAAATACCTCAACCAAACAAGTGTAGTTAATGTTTGATTTTGAATCGCCCTTAAGGATTCTCAAGACAGAGGATCTTCTAGTTTGGGTCTGCGGATTTAGTTTTTCAAACTGGTGGCGCCCTGGTCAAGAATAAATAATTGACCCACTCCCACACCGACGAACAGTCGGATCACATGTTGCGCTGACCGCAACCTTAAGGGTAGGTAACAAATTATTTATTTAAAATGCAGATTAAAAAGGGTTTTACGCGCACCAACGATAATGTAGCGGTAGCAAGGAACCGTGAAGTACACCTACTATTCGTGGACTTAACAAAGGCCTATGATACTGCACCGATACAAAACTTTGGCAAATCCTAGAAAAATCCCCCCATAAATAACACTGCAACAAGAGCTATCCAACAACTGTATGAACACCCATCATCAAGAGTTAAGATAGGAACTATTCTGTCAGATAGCTTGGAAATTACAAAGGGTCTGAGAGAGGGATGCTATCTCTCCCTCTTTTTTTTTGAAATTTATTTAAATGCAGTGGAATGGGCGTACAACTGAATGAAGACACAACCCTATTGTATTGTATTGTATTGTATTGTATTGTATTGTATTGTATGTAAAGTGGTCGCTCGGCTTTTCAGTCCTTCTTCACTTAGACCTAAAAGGTCTTTTCTGACTACCCTGCTTTAGATTTTCCCAGAAATTCCTGTACTTTTCGCGAAGTTCAGGATATTTCTAGGGGCTAGTTGTGTAATATCCTTGGGATTACATACTACTCCTTCCACATATTTTAACCTTTGGCGGGTCAGTTCTCTACATTCGCAAAGAATTTGTTCCGCAATTTCGTTTGCTAAGTTGCAAAATCTACAACGTGGTTCCTCAGTGTTTTCCATGTTGTGGAGATGGTATCTCCATGGTCCATGACCTGGGAGTTCGTGACCAGTCTTAGATCGTTTTTATGGAGCTCTAGTAGCTTCTTAGTATATTCAGGCGAGTGCGATATGAATCTTTTCGCCTGTCGTTGTCCTGGAGTGTTTCTCCAGTAGGCCCCTTTCTGCCTTTTTTCCCACTTATTGAGGTGTCCTCTGGTGGTGCCATAGAATGGTTCAGGTCCGTAGAATGGACTCTGTGCTCCTTCTCTGGCCAATTGGTCGGCAATTTCATTGCCTTCCACTCCTTCGTGCCCTGGCACACACAACAGAGTGACTTTGTTATGTTTAGACACAACCCTATATACCCTTCACTTTACAGACGCTCAGGTGGTTATTGCGCAGGATTGAGTTCATGACTCGAAGACTATTCAAACACTGAGAGAAATGAGGCTTATACGTAAATAAACGAGTTAGGGGAGATAAAATGGAGGTTCTCGAATTTGGTCAACAAGAGACCATAGATGCTTGTAATGAATATACCTAACTAGGGACAAAAATTGATGGAAAAAGACGAATAGAAAAAGAAATTGAACATCGAATTATTAAGGGAAACAAATAATCGGCAGTCTAAACTCCACTCTTTGGTCCAAATGCATATCCCGCGAACAAAAACACTTCCTGTACAATACGGTGTTCTTGAGCATAAATGTGGATGCGAAACATGGCAGATAAACAAAGACCTGGAACATCGGTTATTAGCACTAAATCTGCTGGCAAGTCAAGGCTCGAAAAAATTAAGAACGAACACATAAGGGAAATAATGTAGATGCCAACAGCCATTCCGCCGATGACTACCGGAAGTTGGGCCCCTACCTCGACGGAGAAGGCAGGCTATTGTACACCTATCAACTTCCTGAAGCAAAAAGGATGCACGTGGTGATCAGGGGATTGCCAATCAAAACCGACGTCAAAGACCTGAGAGAGGAACTCGAAGAAATGGGCTACAAGAAGGTCGAAGTAGTTCAAATGACCAGCCGAAGGAACAAAAAGAAAATGACACTGTTTTTGATGAAAACTATGAGCAGTGAACTTTTCAGAGCGAGATACATCCTCAACATGAGCATACGTGTTGAGAAAATGATTAAAGAAGGCCCAAAGCAGTGCTACCGCTGCCAAAAGTACGGGCACACCCAGGCTGGCTGCTGCTTCCCCTTCATCTGCGTGAGGTGTGGAGACAAGCACAAGGCACAACAACAAGTGAGGACACAAAAAAACCGCCCAGCCCGGCGACAAATCCGCCACCTAAAACCGGCGGGTAATAACCCGCCGCTCAGGCAAAAGGGTGTCCAAGCTCCGCCCAGACCGGCGGAGAAAAACCAGAAAGAGAAAGCGATCGAGCCACCGCCTACAGCCCCAGGGGCCGGCATGACGCCGATAAAGAGCCTGGTTCAAGATCAGGTTATGGCGATGATTGTGCCATTGATTCAAAAAATGGTTCAGGAAGCTTTCTCCGCCTTGAATGAACAGTGAAGACATCGATCGCCTCATAATTATGTCGTGGAACATCTGTGGCCCCAGATGTCGCAGGATCGAAGTCCAAGACCTTCTGCAACAACAATCCGGCGGTTCTGGCCTTGCAAGACACCAGGATTAATCGATCGATTAACTTCACCCTTCCCGGATATACCATCTATCGTCATGACATAGTTAACCCCATAGGAGGTCGGGTTGCTCTAGTAGTCAACAACGAGATAGAACACACCAATCTAGCAATGGAAATGAACTCAGAGTATGAGGCGGTCTCCATAAAAGTCTCCATGAGACGTGGAGATATCAAGATAACTTCGGTTTATCTTCCGCTTCAAGATCTGATACATGAAGAGGACATAGAAGAGTTAACACGTAACCCAGGTCCCAAGATCATCATTGGGAACTGCATACATCAGCAGTGGAACAGTTCCAGGACTAACAGGAACGGTCCATTATTGTGAAGACAGAGGTGTAGATGCTCCAGAACTGAATAAGTTTCAAACCCATTCTTTCCAGAGCCATCACAGCAACAATATCGTCAATGTATGAATTTCAAAACTTTGTAGATTATACAAATTTTCGAAAACCCTCAGCTTCCACTGATCATTTAATTCATTAAGGAAGAAGGAATGAGCGCTAATATCTTCAATCAACACAGCTTCCTTTTGATAGTAAGCTACATGGGAGACTGCACAGCGCTAATATCGTCAATGCATGAATTTCAAATTTTTCAGATGAACCTGCCAGTAAATTGGAATAAGTTTCAAAGCCATTTCCTTTCCCCAGAACCGTCATAGAAGATGACACCATCAGAAATAATATCGTCAATATATGGATTACAACATTTTTAAATAAAAATGCTGCTAAACCGTAACAATTTCCGAAAGCTCTCATTTTTCATAAATCATATCGTTTATTATAAAAAAAAGGAAAGCGCGCTAAATCGTCAATTAACACAGCATCCTATTGATAGTAAGTTATATGAAAGACCTCGCAGCGCTAATATCGTCAATATATGAATTTGAAATTTTTCAGATAAATCTGCCAGTAAATTGGAACATGTTTCAAAGCTACTTCCTTCCCTTCCCCCAGAACCGTCATGGGAGATTACACCGCCCGCAATAATATCGTCAATATACGAATTTTAAAATTTATAAAAGAAATTACTGTTAAATTGTAGCAATTACCAAAATCCCTCAGCCTATTATTGATTATGCCTATTTATTATAAAAGAAGTGATAAGCTACCAGAAAATTTGAATAAGTTTCAAACCCATTTCTTTTTCCCAGAACCATCACCGCAATAATATCGTCAATATATGAATTTCCAAATTTTTTACATTATACAAATTTCCGAAAACCCTCAGTTTCCATTGATCATTTTATTCATTAAAGAAAGGATGAGAGCTAATATCGTCAATCAACACATTTGAAATTATCTAGATTGACTTGCCAGTAAATTGTGGAAATGCTAAAGCAATTGGTTTTTCGCAATCGTAAGTCATTGATTATGTTAGGAGACGTCACCAGCAAAAATATCGTCGACATAAGGGTTTGCTTGCATATTGAAGAATTCTGAAAGATATTTTGTTCTCCTACAAACATTTATTTTCCCCATAACAGTCGGTTCCTTTCGATTGTAAGCCATTAATTATTATAGAAGACGACACCAGTGATGATATCGTCAATATATGAATTTCAAATAAAATTAATAATTTTCACAGATCTTTCTTCTTGCTAAAAGCCTTTCATTATTCCAGAATATTCATATTCGTCTTCATCCCAAGCCATTTTAATATAGGAGATTGCACCATCAGCAATAACATCGTCAATATACGAGTTTCAAAATTTTCAAATGAAGATGCTAGTAAATTATTATAGACATGTTCTTCATTTATTATGAAAGACAGCATCATCAGCAACAATGATGTCAATATATTAATTACAGTTTTGTCAGATGAAGTTGCCAGTAAATTGACTCATTTTTAACACTAATCCTTTATCCTAAGCGCCTTTATTATATTCCAGATTCATCATCTTTCTTTTGATCACGAGTCATTTATTACATTTATTGAGTTGTCAGTACATTGAATAATTTTTGAGGTATTCCTCTTTTTTTGCAGAATCTCCATCTTCCCTTCGATCATAATTCACTAATGATTACATATGGTGCCATCAGCGATCAGAGCGTCAACGAATAAATTTGACAGTAAATTTAAGAGTGTTCAAAGTCATTTCGTATATATTTCTGGAAATCTGCGATTTTCCCAAAAACCTCCAGTTCTTTTTGTCCAGAAGTCATTAATTAATTATTGGAAGACGGTACCAGCTATAATCTCGTCACCGTAAGAATTTCAAAGGTTTTAGAGGAAAATTTCCCTAGAAAACTTTCTTTTGCTACAATATACACTAATATACAGGTTCTTTCTAATGATGAGCCATTTATTATATCGTCAACGTATGAATTTCATGGTAAAACACGAAGTTCCCAGAACATTTGAAAAACTTCATAGAGATCATGCACTCATTTTCCTAGACGTCTCAGCTTACTTTTGAGCATAAGCCGATTGTTATAAGACACATCAGCGATAATATCGTCAATACCAGAACCTGATTAAAGACAACCCCGAAATTAGACGAATCAACAAAGCCCAGCAGCTAGACATCGAAGTCGAAAATCTGGAAGACATCATCATCCAGGCCTACAACTCTAGTACTGCTGTAGAAGATCTCTCCAACATTAAGAACATGATCTGAGAGAACAGGAGACTTAGGCGAGTTTACGCAAGAACCGGCAGAGACAACGACAGAGTCACGCTGAACCAGCTCAGCGGCTCTCTAAAGACGAGACTCAAGGCGCATAGAGACGAATCTTGGCAACACAAGCTCAGGGAGCTGAGCCTAGAGCAATCGGCCTGGCAGATGCAGAGGGCACTCCGCAACCCCAGGACTCTGAAGCGGAGCAGGAGGCTCTACGCGGACGTGGATAAGGCGGAACTATTCGCTGAAACCGTGCAGAAACCGTGAACGAACATCCTGACGAGGATGGGGAACATCTTGAGGACATACAAGAAAGAGTCATCCGTCAAGATCAGCGACGAATTCAGCCTAGGTGTGATGTTCCGACCTCACCAGCTGAGGTTGCGGGCATCATAAAAGGGCTGAAGACAAGAAAAGCACCAGGAGCGGACAAGATCACACATAGAATGCTCAAGAAGCTAACATCATCAATGCGATGATGAGACTCGGACACTTCCCTGGCAGGTGGAAGGAGGCTGAGGTGGTAGTAATACCTAAACTAGGTAAGGATAAGACCAATCCTGCAAATTACAGGCCTATCAGTCTCCTTTCGGCTGTTATCAAGGTAGCAGAGCGAGTCATGTTGAAGAGACTTAACAACGAGTAGAGCGAGCAAGACACAATCCCCAGTATCCAGTACGGATTCAGAGTGGGACAGTCATCAGAGCTACTACTCCTCAAATCAGTGGAATACATCACCAAAGGATTCAACAGCGGTAAAGCGACAGGTGCAATCTTTCTAGACGTAGAAAGAGCATTCGACCGAGTATGGCATCAGGGGCTGTACAATAAGATGATAGTAAGGGGCTACTCTGATCGAATGATCAAGATCATAAGAAGCTACCTGACCAACAATAGAAGATGCACAGGTATCATTGTATGCTGACGATACAATGATACAATACACTCACAACAACACCACGAGGATAAGCACTGTGCTACAGAGGGCCACATATGAAATCACCAACTGGATGATCAACTGGAAAATTAAAGTAAATGAGAGAAAAACGCAAGCTATAATCCTCCAGAGAAGGAGGAAGGCTGCAGGACCACACATAAGGATAAATAACACCAACATTCCTTGGAGCTACGAATTCAAGTATCTTGGAGAACACCTGGACCGTGGCCTGACATGGAAAAGGCACATCTAAGCTGCAAGAGATAAGACCAAATGGGCAATGGCCATGCTAAATCCCTTAATCGAAGAATAGCCAAATGGCATTGAAGACCAAACTTGTCATGATAAAGTCAATAGCGAGAACTCAACTGACGTATGGCTCAACAGCCTGGGGATAAGCAGCGAAATCAAGCATTAAATTGCTAACGAGTACAGAGAACGTACTAGTTTCGATCGATTTTTGATGATTGATTCGTAAATTTATATTGCCCAGGGTTTGAAAATCTTCACCTTTCACAACTCCTCAATTAATTTTTCTTTAAATGCACACACTGTGCAATCACATAAATAGCTAGCAATCCATGTGCGTCCAAGTTAGAAAGCCTTACACCAAACAAATAATAACGCGCTCCAAAAAAGACCAAGACAGGCAAACTTGAGATTTTATTGGTCCGATTATAAACCGAAACCGTTTTATCTTAAATCGCTTTTTTATTGTCAAATCTTAAATCCATGTCTGATAAGTACCATAGATTATACAAGTTCTTGTATATACGGTACCGTACCGCTATAAAATGTTTAAACATCATAATTTCATGGTCTTGTGTTCCTTATCTTTACTAAATCGAAGCAATCAGGGAAACGCAAATAGACTGAACATACAGAGAATGTCATAAGATTTTTATTGCTACAGACTCACGATTTTGTAGCGTAAAAGTCTCGGATTTGAATGCAAATAGAGAGTCTTTTACCATCCGAAAAAGATTCCCAGAAAGTAAATGTTTCTGTTTCAATATTTCATTTCTTTATACAAAATTATGGTAATGATAACGAAACACGACCATATACTCTATTCAATTTTATTTCACCTGTCAGTAGCCATGATTGCTTAGAGGTTAGTTAAAGGCCAAATTAGCATGTGATTGGTTGAAACCCTTATGCATTTATACTAAGTAACGTAGTGTAGAAGGACCTTTATCATTTGAATACAAAATGTCAATTGTCATAACGCATTGATGCATAAAGACATAAATAATCTAAAAATAAACCCAAATAAAAATATTAAGCGCAATTCCACGGAATAAGTTCTACCTCGAGATGAAGCACATAATAATAATAATTATTATTATTTTACCATGGGCTACTGCATTGACTTCTGACCCCATCAAGATGGCTGCCATCGTGGGTATCTGGCGTTTTTCCGAGAAACGGCTGAATGTCGCGGCGGACACTGACGTCTTGATTTCAACCGGCGATAGTTTATTGTTTCATTTATGACGACCTCTTGATTTGGGAAACGACGAATAACAATAAATCTAGACGGCTGAGAACCGCGGCGGCCATTTTGAATTTCCTGCTGAGTTATGATTTTGTTTAATCAGAGATGTGGTTTATTACCACCGGCATTATCTTTAGGCCGTCTTGTTGGCAACTGGGGACGTACAAGAACTTGTTTAAGTAAAAATTGTTGAATGAATGGAATATTTAATATAAACATAATATACAGGGTGATTTTTTTTGTTAATTAAATATTTCTGCCAATATTTTTTCCTTTCCAAGCCGCACTGTTTCCGCTACAAGAAAGGTAGGCCTCTGAAAATTCTGCTGATTTTAGATACAAACGGCAAGGCCGCATTCCTGCAAATTCTTAGATCAGGTTCCTTTATGAAAATTGTCAAATTTTAAATCATCCTGTATACAGGATGCGCAGATATCATAATTGGTGAAGTTAAAGACATCAAACTATAACGATTCCATAATAATGGCTCAGGAAATTAACATTTCACGCTCAGGTGGTTTATTTAAAATTCCAGAATTGCACCTACTGTCATATATAAATGGCAACGACGTATTACTAGAAATTCTATGCCTAGAAAGCACCCTGTATATACAAAGTGGTTAAAATCCATTTAAACTCATTGCCTAGAATATTTGGCAGGATCCTGGATACACCCTCCTTCAAATAGTCCCATAGAAAAAAAAATCAAGCGTAGCAAAGTCCGGAAAACGCGGCGGCCAAGCGGTTGTTTGATTATCATATTTTGACTTTCATGAGAACGGCAATATTCATAATAAAAAGACGTTAATCAAGTCAAAAGAAAATTTAAATAATCGAAAGCATATCAATGAAATTATCGATCACGTGTATGTGGGCATTACAACGTCTCCAGGTAGACGTCCTAAACGCCAAGCCATAAGTTAGCCTCGGCAGCCCACACCAAGAGACATTCTTACCAGTGCAAAACTGATCAATAGCCAGTCTAGTTTGATTTACGCGTCTTGTCCGCGACACTAAAATACTCTTAACGGGAGATTTATTGAGCAACTTAGCGCGAACTCGTATCTCAAGTCGTGTCGAGTATCCGATGTACAATATCGGCTAATATTCTTGAATTTTCGCAAATTGTGTGAGATATTGTTGGTACAGTGTCGTACCGTAGATTGTTTACCAACGGTTATGCTTCTGCTGTCGATCTTCTGCCATACCCACAGGAAAAAAGATTTCTGCAATTCAGAACATAAATCTTGCCTCAAGTCCAGAACCAGAGCTGAAGCAAATTATTTTTAAAAAAGATATTTTTCCAATAGCAAAATGATATTTATAATAAAATTATTTAAATCTTGTTGGAATAATTAGAATATCGCAATGATTTAAATCGTTTTCCGATTATTTAAATATTTTTTCAAACCTTCTATGATTTAAAATCTTTTTTAAAATATTTAAACCATTTTGCAATAATTTGAATATGCAAAAATGTTTAAATTTATTCAGGACGATTTTAAATGTTTAAATCGTAAATCAATCGCTAAAAACGATTTGAAAATTAATTAAAATACGTCAATGATTTAAACCATTTTTCAATGTTCAAACGATTTATTATTTGAAATCTTCCTAAAAATATTCAAACGTTTTTTAAATTATTTGAATTGCAAAAAGATTTAAATACATTCAGTATAATTATTTTAAATCGTAAATCAAAAATGATTTTGAAAAAGATCTAAATCTTAAATTAAATTATTTGAAAAATAACTTCTGTAGTTGAATATTTTTAAATCATTCCAATATTGCAACGATTCAATGAGTTGTGAAATGATTTACGATAAAATTATTTAAATCTTATTGGAACGATTGGAATATCGTGCGATTTACATTAATTACGATTATTTAAAATATTTTTTTTCAAACGATTTATAATTTTAAATGGATTTAAACCCTTTTAAATTGCAATAACTAAATCAAAAATAATTTTCAAATTACTCTTCTAGTTGAATTTTTAAATCACTT
>MU182160.1:331684-347922 GCA_016904865.1 Pissodes strobi
ACGGTACATAGACGTAGACGAATATCTTTTAAATCATTTAAAGAATTCGTAATGGCCCTAGTGCAGTAATATTTCTTCAAATAAGACTTACATAGTTTACTGCTCGCGATTATAGCCAGCGGCATCTAACTATGGGTGTAGGTCTGAGCAAGATTTCGCTTTTAAATACGAGATGGCGCTTGGCACGTCAAAATTTTAGTTGCCTACGTATTCTGAGAAAGCAATACCATAGCCTCGACTCATTTAAAGTGTCCAATAAAATATATATTTAATTTTATGTATTTCAACGTAGATAGCCTCCGCCTATGACGCTGCCTATATTAAAAACAGCACGTTAAGTTTTACAATTTATTAGCCTGACGCATTGTATAACAGCCATTTTAATGCCATAAAGTGTATAATTAAATTAAAATTACTAACGCAAAAATACCCGTTTGTGTTACAGGTATATTACTTAATGCAAGTTTATATTTTGATATGAAAGAAAATTTTATTATTTATTTACGAGTGGAATCAGGTCCGGAAAACGCGGTGGTCACTCAATCAATCGGTAGCGAAACATAAAAATTGATAAAACAGTTGCGCTACTGAGCGACGAAATAAAAATAAAGAAGTAATTTGACAAATCCCCCCCGGTTTAACACTAACCACTACAACCCCATTCGAAAGGTATAAAAATCAAATCCACCCTTCAGGGCTTGTACCTTTTATCCCTTGGACAAATTTACCCCGTTATATACATATAGTTTAACCTGTTATCGAGAGAGGATTTTTACGTCGACCACTCGATTTTTATTCCCGAACCGGGATGTGTCGGTATGCGTAGAGAATCTACATATAGAGTGGGCATGTAAAATTAATGAAATGCTTCAACTGACACATTAAAATTTTTATTTAAGATGCATCCAGTTACTAACATAGAATTTTGTTAATTTAAATATGAAAATTCCACTTTAACAGATATTTTAAGAATATTAACTTAAGGCTGGGTCGATATGTGTTTATGCAGACATAATATTATGTACGTCACATTCAACATCGAATTAATTTTTTCATCATATAGCAATATAGAACTCTATACATTTAACATCGTTGGCCTACTGAGTTTCCCAATGAATTGAGGGACAGGGTTATAAGGTTTCTTTTCTTTTTTCAATCTTCAGAAATATAGAAAACCATTCAATCATAAGGGAATATAGGATCTCTATACATTTAACGTCGTTAATCTACTGAATTTTTGAACGAATTGAGGGAGAGCGTCATTTCTAGATAAGATTTTTTCTACCTTCAAAAATATAGAAAAGGACTCTAGTACATTAGTCCATACAGAGCAGTCTTAAGCTGTATATAAACCTGTCTAAATCTGTATACATGCTTTTCTAATGCTGAATATATACTTGTCTGAAGCTGTACATAGCTGTATATAGACATGTTTGCATATCGCATTTTACGTGATTTTCGTCCGACCGGATGACTACTACAATTTGTGAGCCTTGGAATGAGCTTCTTCGTTTTGATGGAAATTTTCTAGAATAAATGCCCATCATAAAAGAATATAGGATCTCTATACAATTTTTCCATCTTAAAAAGTATAGAAAATAACTTTGGTACATTTATACTTACAGATCCGTCTTAAGCTGTATATATACTGTATACAGACAGTTGTATAAAACTGTAGGTATACATACTTATCTGAAGCTGTATACATGCCTGTCTGCACATCGCAATTTGTGCAATTTTAGTCCAATGGGATGACTGCTAAAGTTTGTTAAACTTTGAATGAGCTTTTCAGCTTTAATGGAATCTAATTGGTTCCATATAATTCCGTGTATAAACTTAATATATAAAATAACCTTTGAACATAACACGTAAGTCACATTCGACATCGGATTCAATTTTTTAGAAAAAATTTCAATTGTCAAGGAATATAGGGTCTCTAAACATTTAACGTCGTTGGCCTACTGAATTTCCCTATGCATTGAGGGGGAAGGTCTTTCCTAGATAAGAGTATTTTCTTCTTTTTTCCATCTTCAAAAATATAGAAAATCACTTTGGTGCATTAGTACTTACAGATCCGTCTTAAGCTGTATATATACTGTACATCATTAGGATCGTTCCTATACTGTATACACACAGCTGTATAAAACTGTATACATACCTATCTGAAGCTGTATACATGCCTGTCTGAACATCGTACTTCATGGGATGACTGCTAAAGTTTGTTGGTCTTTGAACGTGCTTTTCAGCTTATACAGGGTTCTCATTTATATTTTGACACTCATCTGCAGGGCCTATTATAAGAATATTGGAGAAAAACTGTTTATACCAAACAGAAAGTATTTTTTTTTCTGTATTATCTTTTATATCTATCAAACTAAACGAACGAAGATGACAAACCAACGAGATAAGAGCAAAGTTATTATTTTAGTGGAACACCCGGTCATTTTATTGAAAATACAAAACATAGAACTGGTGAACACTTTGAATGATCCTAATGATACGTTCAGCCTATTATAAAATTTTCAACGGGTATTAGACCGACATTGAAAATGAAAATTATTGAAACTTTGAATGATCCTAATGATAAGTTAAGCTTCTTATAGAACTGGAATTTTCATATATATTTTTTAAGCAAAAAATTTTTTAAGCAATAATTTTGTTTTTGTAATGAGTCGTATGCATAAAACCCAAAAAATAAAAATATTTTACAATTCTAGACCCGTATTAGGATGACATGATGTCCTAATTATACGTTCAGATACTATTAGTTTGGTCTAATATGGAATTGGCGTTTCCATATACCCATTAGGACGACATTGAAAACTAGTAAGGGTTGATCCTAATAATACCTTCAAATGTTATTGATTTAGTCTATTAAGGAACTGGAACTTTTATATATTGTGGGTGACAGTGAAACTGTAAAACATGGACACAGATTGTAGGAGTAATCTGTGACATGGATTTTATGTGAAGACATTGAATGATCCTTTGAGATATAATTGATCATGTCAATTATGGAACTAGAATTTTTATATATTAGGGCGACGTTGAAAATGCGAATCTTGAAATTGATGGCAACTGTGAATGATCCTAATTATACGTTCAAATAATATTGGTCTAATCTCTTATGGAATTGTAATTTCCTTATATTAGGGCAATATTGAAAACTGAAAAGGTATTTGGAATGAGTAGATATGGCGCCACCTTGGTCTGGGAAAATTTTTGGTGCGCATGCGTAGAAACATGTGCAGAGGCGTACTGCGCATGACAGCTGACAAGCATCGCCTACGTGGGCTACGCCATGAGAGGATAGACAGGACAGACAGGACCGACAAGACAGACAGGATAGACAGAACAGACAGGGCACACAGACAGGACAGACAGAACAAACAGACAGGTCAGACAGGACAGACAGGGCAGACAGGGCACACAGCCAGGACAGACAGAACAGACAGAACAGACAGAACAGACAGAACAGACAGAACAGACAGAACAGACAGAACAGACAGACAGGACAGACAGGACAGACAGGACAGACAGGACGCCTCTGCGCATGTTTCTACGCGTGCGCCTCAAAAATTTTCCCAGACCAAGGTGGCGCCATACCTACTGGAATGATCCCAATGAAATTTTCAGATGTTATTGATTTAGTCTGTTATAAAACTGGAATATTCATATTAGGGTGACCGCGACACGGCTTAACATGAAGTTGATATTAAGACTTTGAATGATCCCAGTGATACGTTCATGCTATTATGGAACAGGAATATGAATTAAATAATAAATACTATGCTTTTGTAAAAAGTTGTATGAGCCAAACTCATGTTCGAAAACTAAAAATAATTATATATGTCTAGGCACGTATTAAGGCAACATTGAAAATGCAAAACATTAAACTGATGAGGACCCTGAATAATTCTAATTGTACTTTTAGATACTACTCTATTATGGAACCGGAAATTTTATATACTAAGGCGGCATTGAAAACCCAAACATGACACTGGTGATGGTGAAGACTTTGAATGATCCTAACGATGCGTTCAGCCTATTATAGAGCTGAAATTTTTGTACATATTTTAAACAAAAAATAATTTACTTTTGTAGTGAGTTATATGCAGAAAACTCTGCCCGAAAAATAAAAATATTCCATAATTCTAGAGACGTATTAGGGTGACACTGAAAATGCAAAACATGAAACTGTGAAACTCTGAATGATCCTAATCATATGCGTTTAGCTATTTTCGGTTTAGTTTATTATGGAATTGGAATTTCCATATATCAAGGCGACATTGAAAATGAACAACATGAAACTGGTGAATACTTTGAATGATCCTAATTATGCTTTTAGATATTGTTAATTCAGTCTATTATAGAACTGGAATATTTATATATTAAGGCGACATTGACAATGCAAAACATAAAAGTGGCGAAGATTCTGAATGATCCTAATGATGCGTTCAGCTATTATCGGTTTAGTTTATTATGGAATTGGAATTTCCATATATCAAGGCGACATTGAAGATGTATAACATGAAACTAGTGAATACTTTGATTGATCCTAATTATGCTTTTAGATATTGTTAATTCAGTCTATTATAGAACTGGAATATTTATATATTAGGCGAAATTGAAAATACAAAACACGAAAGTGATTAAGGCTTGATCCTACTATATGGTCAACCTATTATAAATTTTTTAAACGATGATTATTTTTTTTGTAGTGAGTTGTATGCAGAAAGCTTTGTCCGAAAAATATCCTATAATTCTAGACACGTATTAGCGACATTGAAAACGTAAAATATGAAAATGAATTATGATTAATCTTAATTAGAAGTTTAGGTATTGTTGCTTTAGTCGACTATGGAACTGGAATTGGAATAAGGCAGCATTGAAAATAAAAAAATATATATGAAACTGTTGCAGACATTTAATGATCCTAATTAGAGATTTAGATATTATGGGTTTAGTCTATTATGAAACTGAACTTTTTATCTATTAGGGCGACATTGAAGATGCAAAACCTGGAACCGGTGAAGACTTTGATTGATCCTAATGATACGTTCAATCTATTATGGAGCTGGAATTTTTGTGGTTATATATCTGCCCGAAAAATGAAAATATTCCATAATTCTAGAGACGTATTTGGGTGACACTGAAAATGCAAAATATGAAACTAGCGAAGACTCTGAATGATCCTAATGATGCGTTCAGCTATTATCGGTTCAGTTTATTATGGAATTGGAATTTTCATATACCAAGGGGACATTGAAAATGCACAACATGGAACTGGTGAAGACTTTGAATGATCCTAATTATACTTTTAGTTATCATTAATTCAGTCTATTATAAAACTGGAATACTTATATATTAAGGCGAAATTGAAAATGCAAAACATGAAACTGGCGAAGACTCTGAATGATCCTAACGATGCGTTCAGCTATTATCGGTATGGTTTATTATGGAATTGGAATTTCCATATATCAAGGCGACATTGAAAATGCCCAACATAAAACTGGTGAATACTTTCAATGATCCTAATTATACTTTTAGATATTATCAATTCAGTCTATTATAGAACTGGAATATTTATATATTAAGGCGATATTGACAATGCATAACATAAAACTGGAGAAGATTCTGAATGATCCTAATGATGCGTTCAGCTTTTATCGGTTTAGTTTATAATGGAATTGGAATTTCCATATGTCAAGGCGACATTGAAAATGCACAACATGGAACTGGTGAATACTTTGAATGATCCTAATTACACTTTTAGATATTATTAATTCAGTCCATTGTAGAACTGGAATATTTATATATTAAGGCGACATTGACAACGCAAAACATGAAACTGGCGAAGACTGAATGATCCTAATGATGCGTTCAGCTATTATTGGTTTAGTTTATTATCGAATTGAAATTTCCATAGATCAAGGCGACATTGAAAATGTACAACATGAAACTGGTGAATACTTTGAATGATCCTAAATATACGTTTAGATATTATTAATTTAGTCCATTATAAAAATGGAATTTTCATATATTAAGGCGACATTTAAAATGTACAACATGACACTGGTAAAGACTCTGAATGATCCTAATGATGCGTTCAGCTATTATCGGTTTAGTTTATTAAGGAATTGGAATTTCCATAAATCAAGGCGACATTGAAAATGCACAACATGAAACTGGTGAATATTTTGAATGATCCTAATTATACGTTTATATATTATTAATTTAGTCTATTATAGAACTGGAATATTTATATAATAAGGCGATGTTGAAAATGCAAAACACGAAACTGATGAAAGTTTGATCCTACTGCTACGGCCAACCTATTATAAATTTGTTAAGCAATAAATAATTTGTTTTGTAGTGAGTTGTATGGAGAAAGCTTCGTCGGAAAAATATTCTATAGTTCTAGTCACGTATTAAGGCGGCATTGAAAATGTAAAATATGAAATTGGTGGGCATTTTGATTGATCGTAATTATAAGTTTAGATATTATTGCTTTAGATAACTATGGAACTGGCACCGAAATAGGGTGGCATTGAAAACAAAAGTAGGAAACTGTTGAAGTCATTGAATGATCCTAATTATAGGTTTAGATATTATGGATTTAGTCTATTATGGAACTGAAATTTTCATATATATACATTGAAAATGCAAAACATGGAAAAGACTGGTAAAAACTTTGAATGATCCTAATGATATGTTCAGCTTATTATGGAGCTGGAATTTTTGTACATATTTTAAACACTAAATAATTTATTTTTGTGGTGAGTTGTATGCAGAAAAGTCTATCCGAAAAATAAAAATATTCCATAATTCTAGATACGTATTAGGGTGACACTGAAAATGCAAACTTGCGAAGATTCTGAATGATCCTAATGATGCGTTAGTTTAGTTTATTCTGGAATTGCAATTTCCATATATCAAGACGACATTGAAGTTGTACAACATGAAACTGGTAAATACTTTGAATGATCCTAATTATACGTTTAGATATTATTAATTTAGTCTATTAAAGAACTGGAATATTTATATATTAAGGCGACATTGAAAATGCAAAACACAAAACTGATGAAAGCTTGATCCTACTGATACAGTCACTATTATAAATTTGTTAAGCAATGAATAATTTGTTTTGTAGTGAGTTGTATGCAGAAAGCTTTGTCCGAAAAATATTCTATAATTCTAGTCACGTATTAAGGCGACATGGAAAATGTAAAATATGAAATTGGTGGGAATTTTGATTGATCCTAATTATAAGTTTGGATACTAATGCTTTAGTCGACTATGGAACTGGAACTGACATAGGGCGGCATTGAAAATAAAAAATAGAAAACTGTTTAAGACATTGAATGATCCTAATTATACGTTTAGATATTATGGAACTGGAATTCTCATATATATACATTGAAAATGCAAAACATGGTAAAGACTGGTAAAAACTTTGAATGATCCTAATGATATGTTCAGCCTATTATGAAGCTGGAACTTTTACACTTTTTTTAAACAATAAATCACTTGCGTTTGCAGTAAGTTGTATGCAGAAAACTCTGTCCAAGATATAAAAATATTCCATAATTCTCGACACGTATCAGGGCGACATTGAAAATTCAAAACATGAAACGAGTGAAGGTTCTGAATGATCCTAATGATACGTTCAGGTATTATTGGTTTTTATCGAATTGAGATTGCATTTTTAATGGACCAACCATCAATAAGTGAATCGCGACCGAACCATCGGACACCCAGAAGGCATTCATTTGTCTTTTGCCTGCCTTATAATTTCGTTGTGCCGCTGAGTAAATGAGGGAGTCACGTGCCGAGCGGCACTTGTCATTAGACAGAATGAAGAATGGCATTTACTCTTTCGCTTTGACTATGGTATTACCGGATGCGTATCACTGTGCTTATTGAATTGAATTAAAAAAAAATTAATGGGTGCTACTGTTTGGTACCGTTTTCTAGGGAGCATCATAATTCAAAATTTCATTCTAAATCGACTGGGTCATATGCTTCTTCAGGTGCTACCAAAAGCTCTTCACTATTGAGATGCATGGTGGCCTTTTCTCTTTGAACACCCTGTCATTTTAATTAATGCCGATAAATATTGGGATTTATTTTTATAAAATCCATTGAAATGTTTCTTGATTAGGCCATGAAAAGCATACGGAAAAAAAGAATTAATTAAGCCCGCCGAAAATTATTTTGTTTCTTTGAATTTGGGGCTTTTTGTTGTGATTCGGCGCCGAAAGAGAGTTTGATTAAAAATTTAATATCGTTCATTTGTTTCGTACGATTTGCGAATTCAAAGTAATTCGGGGATTCTTTTGAGGAATTAATTAATTTTTATTTTTAATTGGGACAGAGAAAGAAATATGATTATGTAATTCGATTCATTATGCGTTGTTAAAGGGGGAGAAAAACAACACTTTTTAATGGAAGTAGGTACTTTTTAGGGATTTTAATTTTGAAACACTCTTTTATGATAGCGCAGTGAAAATCCTGTTAAAATAGGTAGCTACTTACCCATGTCGAGATCCCATACCTGTTACAACAACAAATTGTAACGCAGCTACTAAATCATCTAAAAATCTCTAGAAATGTCCAAAAAGCCTAATTTTAACATAAAATAATCTATCGGTCGGTATGTCTGTTAGTTCTCAAGCTATCTTGTGAAGCAATTGTGCATATTAGGTCCACAAGTGCAAATCCATAAAGGAACTGGTTGCATTGTTTTTGAGCAAAATTTGGGAGTATTGGTTGGTATAATTTTGCGCTTTAATTTGACTAATGGTTAGTTTCGGTTAGTGTGTGTTGAGTTTTGGTTAATATTTTTTTATAATTATAATGTATGTAAAAATTACGTATTTTTAACCTTAACTCTGCAGGACCTCTTCTGATGAAGAAAACAGTTTTAGTTACTTTCGAGAGGTTTATTTAAAGTTTTTTAGTTAATTTCTTGTTAATTTTTGTAAATTCTGATATTGAGATACGAGATGAGACGAGACTAGAGGAGGCGTGTCTAGAACGAGAATTTTCATCTCTCGACGAGATGCGAGAAGGTTCTACGCAAAAAAAAATTAATGAAATTGAATGCCATGTTATAGAAAATCAATTTAGAACCCAAATAATACGGCATTTTATGGTGGTATTACCCCATAAATAACTTCCATTATGAAGTAGCAATTACAAGAGAGCGTAAGGTTAATTGTCTCAAAATGACGTATCGTGAGTTTGTTTTAATGGATCTTTTCATTCGCCTTTACCCTTTAAAAGTTTTAAGTTTCTAGCAAAGTTCAAAACTCAAGTAAACTAAATGAACATCGAAAATACACTCAAAAGCTATTATAAACAATGGGTGAAGCTGGACATCTAAAGAAGCCAGATGGCACGTTTACCAGCTCCACAAAAGAAACTCTGGAACTACTGACGGACACACATTTCCCAGGGTCCAGATTCATAAACAATCAGAGCTGGCCAGAACCAACAGCAAGGCATGCAAGGCCAGAAAAAAACAGATTGGAAAAGGGCCAACGAGATTGTTACATTTGGAAAAATTAAATGGGCAATAGGGGAATTCCAGCCTTATAAGTCCCCCGGACCAAATGGAATCTGACCAGTTCTGTTGCAAAAAGGACAGGATATACTAATGCCACACATCTCAGAGCATGCATAGCGTGGGGCCACACGCCACCGTTATGTCAAAGGGCAAATATCGTCTTTTTGGTAAAAATTGGCAGGACACCTGACCAAATGCCAAAGTCATACAGTACCAATAAGTCTAACTTAATTCCTGCATTAAAATACTGGGAAAACTAGTCGATGGATATATCCGCGACAACATTCTCTCAACAAAGCCCCTTCACGAGCGTCAATATGCGTACCAACCAGGAAAGTCTACATATTTGCCCCTGGACGATCTAAATAGACTCCCGATGAAGGCAATAGACGATAAGGGAGTGGCACTAGCCACCTTTCTGGGCATAGAGGGTGCTTTCAACAACGTTCCAGCCAAATCGCTGGTTAAAGCACTGAAACACAAAGAAATCCCCCCAACCTTCTGCAACTGGATCCAAACAAACCTAAAGTATAGGACAATAACTGCCACCATAGGTGCGGATACGGTTACGGCGCGGGTGGTGAGGGGCTGCCCCCAAGAAGGGGTCCTATTACCACTACTGTGGGTCATTCTGGTAGATAGTCTACTAGACAAAATGGAAAATGAACGATACTTCTGCCTATGCTACGCAGACAGCTTAGTCATAGATCTCAGAGGAAGGAACATTGGCTATGTTTCAACAAGAGCACAAAAGGCCTTGAACATAGTAATCAAATGGTGTGAAGAGGATCTGTCGGTTAATCCGCTGAAAACCACAATAGTTCCATTCACAAAAAAGGGGATTAAAGGATCTGAAAAATCCAATGCTCACCGGGATAATAATACCAAGGTGTCACTTTTGACCAAGGTATGACTTGGGGACCGCATCTTAGCAAGGGCACTCAGAAAGCAATAATTAAACTGGGCAGATGCAGGCGACTTTGCGGAAGAAACTGAGGGCTGAGCCCCCAATTGAATCTCTGGTTGGTGGTAAGGCCCATGCTAACCTATGGCTCTATAGCCTGGGGCATAAAAGCCACGCAAACAAGTGCAATCGGGCTACTAGAAGGCGTACAAAAGCTAGCATGTATGTGCCTCTCGGGGGCGATGAGAACAACCCCAACTGCAGCACTGGAAGTCCTGCTAAATCTACCTCCATTACACATCTTCATACAGGGGAACGTAAGGATGGTACCATACCGGCTGAAGCAAGGCAACAAGCCCATCATTGAATGGGAAAGGCCCACAAGCTGGAAACTAGAGGACATACGAAACAACCTCCTCCAATGGGTTTGATTGACCCTTCTCAGTAGCAATTGTAGGCAGAAAAGAATGGGAAAAGGGCCTCCTATAAAAGCCGACCAAGCATGGTATATCGACGGCTCTAAGATCAGTAAAGGGGTGGGAGCCGGGGTTCACGGACCAAGGTCAAATATCTCCATAAACATGGGCAGTCAAGCCACAGTGTTCCAAGCAGAGATCGCGGCAATTCAACACTGCGCCATAGAGACAGAGAAATTGAACATTACAAAATGGAGGATAGTCATATACTCCTTCAGTCAGGCCGCCTTAAAAGCAGTTAGTGCCCACAAGGTCAGATCTAGACTCTAGATAAAGACTGCATAAGTGCCCTTGAAGAGGTCGGTCGTAACAATAAGCTCACCATTGCGTGGGTCCCGGGCAGTTAGGTTACGTTGGGACCTGAGCCCTATTGCGGGATAGCAGGGAGAGTCTTCAAAACATCAGTTAAAACCTGGATAGATAAACAATCTCTAAACTAGTGGTTACAAACACCAGGGCAACTTCACGGCAAATTCACGGCAGATCTACTTAAGAGGACTCGCAAGACGATAAGAATATTAGTGAGTCAGCTGACGGGGCACTGTAGATTGAAAATATCAGCCTGGCAGATAATAGCCGTTGCAGGTTCTGTCAGAAGGAGGAGGAAACTCCAGAACACGTGTGATGCGAGTATGAGGATCTCTGCAGGCTCTTGTATGCAAGGCTAGGAGAGGCCAAACCAGGACCTGCAAGGTACATGGAGGAGCCGGTACTCCATTTGTGGAGTCTGATTAGGAATACCAGACTGGATGAGGTCCTCTAAGCATGGTTCGGAGTGCTACAATAAACCTGCATAGGTTGCAATGGCAGAGGCGGGTACCAGCGCCAACTTCCTTCAATTCTATTCTCCAATATAAACAAAGAGAAGCGAGCTAGGACAGACCACTTGCCACCAGAAATACATATAAAATTCATTAAAATTAGAATCCACTACACTCATACATGGTATGCACTTTATAAAATTAAATGAAACTCTTAAGCCAAATTAATATTATTGACATGCAGCTTCTCGAAACAATCTCTGAGCCTAAGCACCTAAAACCCTCTTCTTAATATTAAATAATTGCTATTTCAATGCAATTTCTTGTGTGACCTCTTCACCCCTTTCCGGAGGACACTGAAATAAAAGCATATTATGAAAACAGATGGTCAAATCACTACAACGAGATGTGAAGGTAAATTACTGGATTGCAATCGTAATTAATTCGAGAAGTATTAACGTGACCAATATATTGACTCTTCCTACGTTATATATACGTGATTGTTTGCTTATCTCTGATATACATCGCTATGGCACAAGACCTGCTGATTTAATTAGGTCTCTAGTAGATATAGGCTGACCAAACCTCAAAGAACTCATTGAATAATCTATATAATGTTTTGCCAACACCTGTAAAAACTCTTAATGGTAAAAGATTTAAAATAGTTGTTAAAAGATTCCTGGCAGTACAGGCTTGAATATTCTGATGTAAATCCACAAACCTCTTTTGAATTTTACATTGTATTTTACTAAGTTCAAGCTCCCTAAACCCCCTTCTTAATATTAAGTAATTACTTTTTTTAAGGTAATTGCTTGTGTGATCTCCTCTCCCCTTTCCGGAGGACTCTGTAATAGCACTACAACGAGATGTGAAGGTAATGTCACTACAACGAGATGTGAAGGTAAGGTATATTTTCATTTTCTGACTGTTACAAAGGTCTTTCTAAATAAGAGATAACAACTCTTGACTTGTCTGCGTTGAGTCTAAGCTAATAATAAAAATATTTTTCTCGCTAAAGGCACATAAATGAAGAAGGCTCAATCATCTCGGCTAGATTATCTATTGAATTCTCTCGCCAAGACGTCCATCTTTCAAAAGATAACAATCGACAATCGCCTATTACCGCGGCCATATTGACTCGCTTCTCCAGATTTGATGAAGTCGTATAAAAAGGTCGTCAGGGGCAGACAGTAGACAATGAAGTACAATGAAGTTATCCGTCATTGATAGATTAGATGCCATTATAGTAATGGGGCACTAGCTGTGTTCTTACTTTCCGTTTTATTGAGAATTATTACGAGGCGATGTCGACTTCTTATGTATGGTCGTTTGGCGTGATATAAAATTGATTGGATACAGATAGCATCGTGAAATATTGTGCGTTATTAGTGTAACATGTTTAACGATCAGCTGTAAGAGGCCTTCGTTTTTTAGATTTGGATAGTTTGGAATTTTAGCCTTTAAAATATGTTCAATACCAAATAGGAAAATAAAAAACTGAAGTAAACTAAATGAACATCGAAAACACTCCTAAAAGCTAATATAAACAAAGAGAACAAGGACAAACCGTCTGGAAATTTAATTTAAAAAGTCGACTTGCCACCAGAAATAGATATAGAATCCATTAAATTCAGAGTCCACTACACCCATACAAGGTATTCACTTTATAAAACTAAAGAACTGTGCGACTATTTAAGTGAAACTCTTAAGCCTAGTTAACATTGTTGACATGCAGTTCAAGCTCCTGAAACCTATTTCCTAATATTAAATAATTACTTTTCAAGGCACTCGGCTGTGTGATCTCCTTTCCACTTTCCGGAGGACACTGAAATGCCGTCCTAGTATTATCAAAAGATTGTAATAGTTTGGCATTTTAAGCTTCAAAATATGTTGAATACCAAATAATCTAATCTAAAGTAGAGGAAGTTTCTAGGAAAGTAAAAAATGGAATGAACATCGAAAACACTCCTAAAAGCTAATATAAACAAAGAGACCAAGGACAAACCGTCTGGAAATTTAAATAATAAAGTCGACTTGCCACCAGAAATAGATATAGCATCCATTAATCAGCGTCCACTACACCCATACAAGGTATTCACTTTATAAAACTAAAGAACTGTGATACTATTTAAGTGAAACCCTTAAGCCTAGTTAACTTGTTGACATGCTGTTCAAGCTCCTGAAACCTATTTCCTAATATTAAATAATTACTTTTTAAAGCACTCTGCTGTGTGATCTCCTTTCCACTTTCCGGAGGAC
This sequence comes from Pissodes strobi, assembly GCA_016904865.1. Taxonomy (NCBI): domain Eukaryota; kingdom Metazoa; phylum Arthropoda; class Insecta; order Coleoptera; family Curculionidae; genus Pissodes; species Pissodes strobi. The sequence continues at coordinate 345,656 of MU182160.1, forward strand.
ACTGAAATAGGACGATATTGTCAAAAGATTTAAATAATTTGGCATTTTAGGCTTCAAAATATGTTAAATAGCAAATAATCTAATTTAAAGTATATCATATAATATTGCACTACGGTCCATACAACAACTTCCGCAATATTAAATTTTCAAGCTTCGTAATACAGAAATTCTAATTTGATGGAAAATATTTCTCCTCGTCTATTTTCCATGCATTTCCGACTAAATATATTTTCGTTAGGAAATTTTGCAATATTCGAAAGGTAATTAAAAGTCGCCCGTCAAGCCCGAGGGGCCCCGTTTTGAATATTCATGGGATGTACATCTCAAAACTTATATTATCTTTAATTTCTAACCAGTCTGCCGTGATATTTTCCCTCTGAAGCTCCGTCGTATCGTTATACCGTTACCTTTCACTGTATACTGATAAAAGTTTATTTTACGATGAATATTTGCTTAAAAACTATACCAAGCAAATATTGCTGAAACTTCTTGTAATTCCAGCTTAATTAAGTTTAATCATCTTATTATAGTCTAAACGCTAAATTTATTCAGCAAATTAATCTATGGATAATGCCTTATTTATATAATTTTATGATCCCATTCTTGGAAGTGAAATTAGGAGCCCTTGGTAGTTGTTGGTGTCAGCAGCTGTTACTGAGAACCATATTATTAGGTTCGTAAACCACCATATCCTCCTTCTTCCCAAATCTTCTTTTTCTTAGTGTCTTGCCTTGTAATACACGTTGTCCTAAGTTTGAACTTGAACTTAGACATTGTTATTATTTTTAATTGAAATTTCTTCATTTATCATCTTTTCTCACCTGACGTAGATCAATCCCGAATATGAGCTACATAACCTGCACGCCGTCCAAGGCGTGGCGTCACGTCATACAGGTCGTGACAGTATTTATATTTAATTGTGTTCTATAGAAATATGTAGGTCCTGCCTTGCTTGGGTCTACATACCAGTCACCTGGAGAGTGGTAAGGGTGATTTTTGTTCTCATTGGAGACCCCAATTCATATGCAACAATATGCTTACCATACAGTAAAGTCCTCAGATATGGCTCCCTATCACCTAGTTGATGGGGTGGAGAGAGTGTGACATAGGGTGGATAGAGGCTATGTTATCAAGGAAAACAGTCCCAGGGTGAAAATTGATAGCCTTAGATACACCTAGGTGGGGATTTACCGCCCTTCCTTTGGTACCTAGTAGTAGACAGCGGAGTACAGGAGCTGAATGAGGCAGGATTTTACACTCAAGCCTATACTGATCTTCTCATCAGATGGGGAGACTCATGCAACCAGCACTCCTCTTGGTAGAGAGACGGTGCCAGGAAGAAGTGCTGACAGTCATCGAGAGTTCTTCTAAAAGTACCTTTCAAGGCGAGAAGAAGGTTTGCTGTGAGTGCAGTCTTAGAGATTCAACCTTTAATATTGTGATTTAACTCCACCCATTCTTTGGGGATATATTGTGGTATCTCTTTGCGTTTTGACACGACCGATTTATCGGGATCTAAATACTGTACTAGGTAAGCATTTTCTCTGGAATTAGTTTTTACCCTATGGCTTGTGAAGCACGCGGACGACGCCATGACGCTAATGGTTTTTACCCTTATTTCTAGAGGCTTTCCACGTTCATCGTCTAAGACCGAGACCGTCGAATCTTCCGTAACCCTCACACACTAACGAGGTAATTATTACTACCGTTTTTTTCCCTAAATTAATGATTTAATTGCTTTATCTGTGTTAACCTTTTTTTTCTGCATCGTTCACCATTTTTATTTAAATGTAACTTTAATTTTGATCATATGGGAAGTTTATATTTTCTTTTAGGGGTGACTCATACCTATCTTTGTTATATTCAAGTTGTCTGTACCTCAGTATTTCTTTTATTTGCTGATGGTCATTGAAAATTCATTGATAATTTTTGGGGGCTATAGTTTTTATTAAAGTAAGGGGGCTTTGTCTAATGCGTATCGGGTTATTTCAGGGTTCAAATACAGGGCCACAACTTCGAATACCAGGCTACCACTTTTTCAACCAGGCTACAACTTTTACCACCAGACTACCACTTCTACTAGCAGGCTACAACTATCAAATACGTGGCTACAAGTCCTGTCTCCTGGCCGATTTTATTGGCGAGTCATCTGCTAGTTTCACCCTCAGGGCCAGTGCCAGATTCTTTTCATTCATTTATCGAGTAATATAACCGCTCTGAATTTTCTCTCTTTATAATATAAATCAAGCATTGACAGCCAAGCTTTC
>MU182160.1:360035-370618 GCA_016904865.1 Pissodes strobi
AAGGCATTTGATCAAACGTGGATGGTACTAACATACAAGAAAAAGTTATTGCATTTTTAATTTTTCTATTATAATATAAATTGCCTTCTGACTCATGTAAAATAAATTAGGGTATATTAAAAACTTTACAGATGATACATTTCTAATAGTATCTCCTAAATATAAAACATAGTTTGTAAGTGATTGGACTTAAATTTCGGGAAGTGGACCTAAACAATGACGCGCATCAATATGAACTAAGAAAAATCTCAAGCAGACATAATTATCAATAGAATTCACTCTTTGGAGTCATTGGAGTTCATTGTGGTTGCCAAAATTCTACCGAAGGGACTGCCCGATCACCGGATCTAATACCTCGGGTTATCTAAAGCAGATGCAGCTTGTGTTGGTTTTGGGTCTACGGTCAGCCGGTTTTCAGCAAGTATGTACACTAATACCAAATAGTAACATTGTTGGATTGTTGCGATTTAACTAAGGCATTTGATCAAAGAAGAATGGTACTAACATACAAAGAAGTTATTAAAAACTTTGCAGATGATACGTATCTAATAGTACTTATTAAATACAAAAAATCGCTCGGAAACAAAATTGAGACCTCATCTATATGAGCTACAAAACAATTTTGCAACGAAAATTCAGATAAAAATTTCAACAAAACTGACTTAGTCACATCCTTTTATTAATATTATTATTATTATTATTATTATCATTATTATTACGTCTTTTGCACCGAGTTGAGTTGTATTGTTTGTTCACCATGAGTATTACATCAATGGCAGTCATGAGAATCATCAATCCGTCGAACAATTGATGTTTATCATCATCATTGACAGGCAGACGAAGATCCGCACAGCAGTTGGCACTACTGGGGCGGCGACATCAAAGCTAAAGGATTCTTTAGGACAAGCGCGTTGTTGCCAAAGGTACGAACAAGACGTAACTTTTAATGACTGATAATAAATCGTTTCTCGGAACGTTTTTGATTAATGGTTTCGATATATTGAGTGGTCTGTGATGGGCGATATTTCGTCGTTATTTATTAATTTGACCATATCCGGTCAAAGACTGACATTATATCTAGAAAATAGTGTTTGTAATCAACTTCATCAGTAGTTATTTTAGACTCTACGTGAGCGTACCTAATAAAGCATTGCAGTTAAAGTTACATTTCTGTAAAGCGGCTTATATAACCAACACTAAAGCCTTATCAGAAAAGTCGTAAATTCATAAAACGAGACGAAAGCCCAATTACAAATATTTATTTCTGGATACATGAAATTCTAAAACGCGTATTTTTCATGTTTATTTTTGTTAATGCATGCAACATGTTCCGTACAAGGCATAAATTAAATTTGTATTTAAAATTATGCATAAGTACCTGTATGATTTGTCGACATAGGCACATTGGGAAAATACTAAATATGTGAGCTTTATGTCAGATAGTTGAAGTACTTGTATCTAAACGTGTCTCAGCAATTTTCCAGAAGTGAAGTGCCGCATGTCCCATGATTTATTGTTTGGAGTATAATCCTAATCCTTAAAATTAAATCATATTAACCATTTTGCCTCTTTTGTTCTCCCACCATATAATTATCTACGTTTAATAATTACAAATTTATATGGCGGCGATTTTCACTCATTTTGCATTTAATAACAATGGTCGGGCATGCAACACTCTGTCACTTAACCTGTTTGCATATTATTTAAATTAAAAATAAAATTAAGTTGTATGGGCTCTAGCCATGAGAACACCATAATAGCTTGATTTAGTAGTGCTAATTTGGTCGAGTTATTAATAAAGCTGCAACGCATGTAAAGGTTGGATCAGAAAGGAAATTTTAGTTCTTGAAAAAAATCTTTCCCCTGAAAAATTGAATTGAATGTGTCAATCAAATTAAAGGGGAACACGGAAGGAGCCTCCACGCGAGTAGTGAACCAACACACGATAAACAATTACCGCTTCACTGCCGGCGTCTCCTGGAAACGTCTCGCTGAGACGGCCAATCTTTCCACCACCGAATCCCAAACTACTCCTTTAGACAATGTCAGCAAGCAAAGAAAGGTTCTTTTCAGAACTAAGACAGCATAAATATTGAAGGTCTAACGGGAAATAAGCAGGAACTACTCTCGGAATTTTGTAGAAATACTAAATGTCATATTATGTGCATACAGGAGACACATAGAGATGTCGACTCAGCCAGATCCAAAATACCAGTAATGAAGCTTGCAATGGGGATACCACACATATATTACGGCAGCGCAATTTTCGTTAAACCCGACCAAATTATAACATCGATAAGCTCAACGAACAGCGACAATACAGGAATCATAACTGTGGAAATTGGACAATGCACCATAACATCAGTATACAAGCCCCCCGGTCGGACAATTGTATTCAATGAACCACAAAACTTCAACAAGCAAGAAAATCGCTTTATCCTGGGCGACTTCAATAGCCACTGCATGGGGCTATGCGGAGACGGACAGTAACGGCAGTCTTGTTGAGGAGTGAGCGGATGCGTTGATTCACGACCCTAAACTGCCACCATCGTTTCACAGTAAAGTATGGAAGCGAGGTACAAACCCAGATGTGTGCTTTACTGGCACTAACCTTGAGGCTATATGCAGCAAGATGGTCTACGACCCTCTCCCCAAGACACAGCATAGACCTGTTGGCATAAACGTCTACGCCAATATAAGACTACAAACGATACCTTTCAGAAGGCGTTTTAATTTCCGGAAGGCAAACTGGGCTGACTTCGCTAGGGCTCTGGATGAGGCCGTGGATGGACTGTAACCTGTTCCCCAGAACTACGAGCGGTTTGTTGAGATAGTTAAAAATATTTCCAGAAAAACAATCCCCAGGGGATACAGACAACAATACATCCCAGGCCTATCCGCGAAATCTAAGCGTCTTCTAGACCAATACACAGAAATGTACGAAAAGGACCCGTTCAGCAACGAAACGATGGAAGCAGGAGACCTACTCATCAAAGAGCTAAGCCGCTCCCGGCAGGAGACATGGATCGAGACAATCGAAAAGCTGGACATGACCCACAGTAATAAGATAGCGTGGAACAGTGCCAAGAAACTCAATGCTGACCCAATAGAACATAAATAAGCTAGTAATGTCACAGCCGATCAGATTGCCCATCAATTACTACTTAACGGAAAAACTGATACCAAACATAGGGTAGGTAAAATTAACAGAAATCTAGAAAGCGAGGCCCCACTTATCAACACACCGTTCAGGACTCCGGACCTTAATGAGGCCATCAATAGCCTCAAAAATGGGAAGGCTGCCGGAGTGGATGACGTGCACAGAGCAGGTTAAACAATTTGGGAATAAAACAAAACAGAGGATCCTCATGCTAGTGAATACCTGCTACCTGACCAAACAAATTCCCAAATCTTGCAGGAAATCAAGGATAATCGCATTATTAAAACCTGGTAAAGACCCTAACGCCGCAAGGAGCTATAGACCCATTTCGCTATTAAGCCGTTTGTTCAAACTCTACGAACGGCTTATACTCAATAAAATCCAGAATTTTGTAGACCAGAAACTGATTCCACAACAGGGAGGTTTCTGACCGGAAAGATCGTGTACGGGACGGGTACTGGCTTTGACAGAGCATATCGAGAGGGGCTTCGAAGAGGGGAATCAAACCGGAGTTGTCTTTGTGAATCTATCGGCTGCATATGGCACCGTAAACCAAAGAACCTTCCTTGCTAAGGTCTATAATACTACTAAGGATTACCAACTAACCAAAGTAATCGAATCCCTCCTACAGAGTAGGAGGTACTACATCAGCTTGGAGGGCAGAAAAAGCAGGTGGAGATCACAAAAGAATGGCCTTCCCCAGGGAAGCGTCCTCTCCCCAAAGCTATTTAACATATATACAAACGATCAACCCACCCCTAATAATTATACAGAACACTTCCTCTTGGCCATCGCGGCATAGGGGAAACATTTCTTAGTAGTCGATGAAAAACTCCTTGAAACCTAATCCATCTAAGACCCAGGTGTGTGCCTTTCATTTGAATACAAGAGCATTCAGGAGGGAACTACAATTACAATGGGACGGAATCGCCATAGAACATACCTAGGGGTAACACTCGAGATATCTTTAACTTATAAATTCCACTATAAAATGACCCGACAAAAGGTATCGACCAGGAACCACCTCCTGAAGAAACTAACGGGAAGCAAATGGGGAACTAACCGTCACGTGATCAGGTCTACAGCTGAAACACTATGTTTCTCAACTGCGGAGTACGCTTGCCCGGTATGAAATAGATCCTCACATACGAAACATATTATAAACGCTGTATGAGGGCTGCACCACTGGGATCATGGCCTACCTGTTACGCAATATGATGTAAATTTTTGTATATATTGGTCACCTTAAATTAATTAAAATCTTCTTCTTCCAGCTGTTTTTCCATCTTTTGGGTTGTCTTCCCAATGGTCGTCGGCCTGCTGGTTTTCTGTCCTTAACGATGCGTGCCAGTCTGTTTTGTTCCATTCTATCTACATGGTCACACCAATATCTCCTTTTTTTCCTTTTCAATCTGACTATGTCCTCCACCTTGCGTGCTGTCCTTATATCGCTGCTTCTGACTCTATCGATCCAGTAAGTGTCTTTCCCACGATGGTCCTTAATGTTTTCATTTCTGCTGTTCTTAGTATACTGTGTCAGCTCGAGTCTCGATACCATATGTCAGCACTGTTCTTACGCAGGATTTATAAATCCACTCCTTGCTGTTAGTGCGCATATGATTGTTCTTCCAGATGATGTCCCTTAAGCAACCCGATATTTTACTGAGGCTTTGTTGACTTGTGATTTGATATCGTTTATTGGGTTGTTGCTACTTGATGTGTCTGTAGGTCGTTTTTTGGTTCTGCCAGGATTACTGCATCATTACAGCCAAGGAAAAACAAACATGCACGCCAAAATGTTTTCATCGCACTCTACCTTAGGCGTCCCCCAAGGCAAGGCCCTCCCCACCACATCGAACATCAACACTACTATGGCAGAAGTCAAGTTTAATCACCGTAATATTCGTAGAATCCTTAAAGAACTGGATACGCAAAGACATCAGAACCGGACGGAATACCTGCCATCGGGTTAAAGAACTGCGCCAACGAACTAACACCCGTTTTTTTCAGGATTTGTCCCTGTCTTACGGAAAAGGGATTTACCCATCTTCTCATATTGCTCGAATGTAACTTGTTCCAAAAAAGGCAAGAAAACCACGCCCTCAAACTATCGCCCAATTGCCTTGCTTCCAATAATTTTCAAAGTCATGGAACGTGTAGTCAATCAGCAACTACTCAAGTACCTCGAGAACAACAGAATAATCAGCGATAATCGACAGGAGATATATTGGCCTATGCCACTCATATATGGAGTAGGGCAATTGAGAACTACGGAGAGTCTCGAGCGATTGCGTTGGATATTTCGAAGGCATTCGACAGAGTTTGGCGTGACGGATTGCTCAACAATTGCTCTCTCTGCAGCTGGCTTGCCAGTGTCCTTAAGAACCGATCTCTGCACGTTGCAGTTGATGGACACGTCTCAGACACATTCACCATTAACGCGGGCGTGCCTCAGGGCGCAATACTTTGACCAACTCTGTTCCTCATCTATATTAATGACCTGCTGACCGAAACGAATAATCCTGTTTACAGTTTTGCAGATGACAGTACCCTTGTCTCCCACTTTAGATCTGAAAAATCTTTACCAGCGACTGAGACTTATCATCGCAGACAGGAGCAGATTACAGCAATTAATCAAGACCTGGAGAAAGTTCAAACTTGGGGCGACAGAAATTTGGTCCAGTTCAATGCAGCAAAGACCCAAGCAGCCACATTTACCAAGAGGGCCAATACGGCGGGCCCTGACATCATTATGGCAGGATCGACCATTCCGTTATCCTTGTCAATCGAACTGCTGGGTGTCTCGGGCAACAGCAATTTGTCCTGGCATGACCACGTTTCTAACATCGCCAAATCAGCCTCCCAGAAGCTTGGTGCGCTATTTCGCAACAAAAAACTGTATACACCACAGCAGTTGCTCTTGCTCTACAAAGCGCAAATAAGATCGTGCTTGGATTGATCCGGAATCTGGATAGTCTGGAACACCGCAGACATGTAGCTGAGATATCCCTATTTTACAGATGCTTTCACGTCAGATGTTCCCAGGATTTGGCCCGCCTCATCCCGTCCCTGGCAACGCCTGTCAGACAGTCACGACAGACGGCAAGAGCGCACTACTTCGTCGTACAACTGGAATCACCTACAATATCGCTTTACAGGAACTCTTTTGTCTGGCGCACTGCATCGCTTGGGAACTCACTCCCAGGACATCTGTTTACCCCTAATTACAACCTACAACTATTCAAGAACCATGTCAATCAACATCTTCGAACACACACCGCTCGTCGAGCGCCATAAGATCTCCCTTTAGTGTGTGTACAACTGCAAAAAAAAAGGGATACATACCTCTTCAGAAGATAAGCTCCTCAGCAGAGGAAAGATCCCTGGATATCGCGTGATTGGGGTAACCTACAGTGCCGTGTATAGCACCGCAGCATATGTAAGGCAGAACATGCAAAATGCCGAACTGATCGAGATATTTTTACAATTACTATAAAAGACCACGATTTGGCTATTGTAAACATCTACAAACCGCCTACAATCTCATGGCCCGTTAATGTCATAGGAATCCCATCCACAAATTCAACCCTCTATGTAGGAGATTTGAATAGCCACCATAACTTATGGGGATATGAGAACAATAATGAAAATGGAGAAGAACACGCATACTGGGCCGAAACCAACAACCTCCACTTGCCTCCAATGCCAAAGATAAGCCAACGTTTTTCTTAAGAAGATGGCGCAAGAGCTAGAATCCAGATTTCTGTTTTGTATCAAGCAATTCACAATCACAATCTCTACCCTGCTCACGCACTGTATTACCAGACCTTCCACACAGTCAACACTGCCCCGTTGGGATTGCAGTGAGAATCGAGATACCAGTTGTCGATTCGGTTCCCAGGCCACGATGGAACTTTGGCAAAGCGAATTGGACTTCATATGCAGCGGAACTTGATAAGTGCATCTGTTTCATCCAACCAAAGGCTAAAAACTACCACAAATTCATAGGCCTAATAATAGCTGTAGTCAAAAAACATATCCCCCCAGGTTACCGCAAGGAGTACATCTCTGGATGGAGTGAGGAAAGCCAACGTTTGTACGAGGAATTTGAGGGCTCAGGGGACCCGGAAATTGCTGACCATCTACTGAGAACCCTTGATGCCAGCAGAGTGGACAAATGGACTTCTGCTGTGGAACACATGAACTTTTCACGCTCCTTTAGGAAAGCATGGGGTTTACTACGGAAGCTTGGAGAATATAAAGCAGAATAAAAGCAGCGGACTTTGATGGCATTACCATGAATTTCTAGTTTATTATGGTATGACAACTATAGACTGTGGCTTATGGAAATTTTCAACGACATCCTTAACACAGCAGCCCACCACCAGAATTTAAAAAAACAAAGATTATTGCTATTCTAAAACCTGGAAAACCAAAGGAGCTATCCGAGAGTTATCGACCTACAGCTCTCCTGAGCTGCTGTTATAAGTTGTTGGAAAGACTGCTCCATAACCGTGTATGTTCTGCAATTGATGCAGTGATTATGAGTGATTCCCGTAGAGCAGGCTGGGTCTAGGAGTGGCCGTAGCTGCACTGGCCAGGTCTTATCCCTGACATCGAAGCGGGGTTTGAAAGGGGACTGAAAGCATCCGTAGCGTTCATTGATATTGCTGCAGCGTATGACACTGTGTGGAGGGAAGGCCTACTATACAAATTACTCAAAGTCATACAATGTCTAAGAACGTGCCATCTAATTAACAACCTATTAACAAACAGACTATTCCAAATCTTTGTTAACGATGCTAGGAACAGTACTAGGCAGCTGAACGGTGGCCTCCCGCAGGGTACGGTGCTCGCCCCACTCCTGTTCAATCTATATACGGCTGATCTACATGAAACGAGGTGTAGAAAATTTGCCTATGCAGACGACTTATTGACGATTTTCTACCAACACAACCTCAAATCACCAACCGAACATGCTTTGAACGAAGACCTCGCCAAGCTTAGTGATTACTTCAAAAAATAGAGGCTGTGTCCAAGCCCATCTAAAACAGAAGTCTGCTGCTTCCATCTATCGAGTCGGCAAGCAAAGGATACCCTGCGAGTGGAATTCAATGGCAGGATTCTTAACCACAGTAGAACCCCCAAGTATCTAGGCGTGACAGTCGTCCAATCATTAACATTCAACCTACATCTTGGAAACGTAGCCGGTAAAATGAGAGCGCGCAATAACATAATCACGTTTGCTGGAATAATATGGAGAGCTGCAGCAACAACACTCCGGACAGCAGCTCTGGCCTTGGTATACTCTGTTGCGGAGTATTACTGTCCTGTTTGGATCAACAGCGCACACACCGCAAAAGTAGATGTACAACTAAACCAAACGATGAGAGTGATTACTACGGCCAACACCAACACGCTGGTGCTCAGTGCTCAGTAATAGCACAACACCAGATATCTGACGAACTGCTTGCAGTCCTCATCAGAGAATATAGGAAAATAATGGCTAACGCAGACCTGCCATTCCATACCGACATCCCATAGCTAACAGGACAATCTGGACAATACCATCGGCTCAAATCAAGACACCCAGCCATCCGATCAGCAATAGAATCAAATGGAAACTTTCATGCAATTAATAAATGGACTACCATATGGAGAGAAACTGCAGGAGACCACTACATCCACCTGGATGATCCAACTCAGGGTTTCAACGGATTTGACCTATACCACGCCGACTACGGTCAAAGCTCAACCTAGTTAGAACAGGTGGAAATGTGCTGACTCCCTACACAAATGGTAGAATCCCCACAATATGATTGTGGATCTGCGCAGCAAACTATCCGTTACATCATATCGGAATGTCCTGACCATCCTTACCCTGATGACCTCGAATATTTTATGAAAGCCACACCAGAAGCAATTGAATGGCTATACGCAATTTAGATGTAGATATATAGTTTGTCATAATAATTGTGTTTGTTCTTATATATTAAAATTTTCTGTGTGTATGTATGTATTTTGTATTTTATGTTTGAATGTCATATTCTAGTCGTAGTGTAGTTTTCCGATATTAATTTTGCAATTTTCAGTCATCCCTCGTACAACTTGATAATTCGGCAATCTCGCTAATTGTATATACAAAGAGACGACATGATGGTCAGCTATTACGCAAAATGAATCTGAAATTATCAATTAAAATTATGGACAGTTAAGTTTGTATTTTTCACCTATACCTCGTAAAATATTAAAAAAGTTACTTTGTCGTTAATTCTACACAAAGTGGCATCTATGACTTAATTAATCATGACAAGCGGTCACATAAAATAGTTCCGATTTTTTTATATAATGATTTGAATATATTTCGTGGGCATCGTATAGTCCGTAATTTTCACTCATCCCTCGTAAAAGCTAAAAAAAATTACAATGCCCTTCATATTACACTTAGTGAAGTTTATTATTCAATTATGACCAGCCGTTACAGAAAATAAATGTTTTTTTTTGTATATTGGTGGCCATAGCTTTAGAAAAACTATGTATTTAAAATAGTATTATATAGTTTTTGGATATTAATCTTACAATTTTCAGGCATCCCTCGTACAAGTTGAAAAATTGGTAATCCCTTTAATTTTGCACCAAATGAAATCTAAGACCTAATCATGGCAAGTTGTTACGTAAAATCAATGTGAATTTTTATACCTACTGATTATAGATATAGAATATTGCAATTTACTATAATAATATAGGTTTTATGAGCATTTAAGTATGTAATTTTCATTCATCCCTCGTAAAACATAAAAAATTACATTATCGTTAATTTTGCACCAAACGAATTCTGTGACTTAATCATGGCCAGTTGTTACGCAAAGTAAATGTGAATTTGTATACCTAATGATTATAGATATAGAAAATTGTAATCACCAATAATATAGGTTTTGTGAGCATTTAAGTTTGTAATTTCCATTTATCCCTTGTAAAACATAAACAATTTACACTGTATAAATGTAATAGTTTTTATTTCTTGGACAATTATTAAACGAGTTACTTTTTAAGGCTTTTTCAATGAATCATAAAATAATTTGTATTGATTTGCCTTGCCCATGGCAAAAAAACGCAAGATGCGTAATAAATTGGCAACCTCTTAATTAACCCCACATGAAATAGCTTTCGTGCATACCTTCACAAAAACTGTAAACTAGCGAATGATTGCCTTTGAAACGAACGCAAACGCGGGGCAACAAATCAGAGGCTAATTGCAACGAGCCAATTCAAAAACTGGCCCCCGATCTTATTATATTGGCCAGCGTCAATACAGAACGACGATCGGCGAAATTCGCGAAATATTTGATCTGCAAAAAGCCTTTGATCCGAGCCGCTCGAAATATGCGGTTGCGGGATCGGTAATATTTTCCCACCCTCGATC
>MU182160.1:371018-419984 GCA_016904865.1 Pissodes strobi
TATATATATACATGGTAGGGTAAGAATTCTCAGATTTATGAAGCACTGACGGCAGTTATCTCTATAACCCAATTCACACATAATGCGAACACATTTGTGTTGCTGTCCAAAGACTTTTTCTATATGACAGGAAGGCCCCTATGACAAGATGGCATATGATATATTTGAGTGAAAGTATCCATGATAAGCCATCAAAACAGTCTGTTTCGAAGTCACCCTCACAAGATTTCGAAACAAAAAGAGATATTGAGATAGCTTTTTGGATAGATTGATGGTATGATTTTCTCAAGTGAGTCCCGGATCCAGACAAACCCCAAGAAATCTAACTTCTGCAGCACACTTTGCCAAAAGTGGATGTTCTGTTGGCATCTTCCTAAGTGTAAAGTTCATAATCTGTGATTTTCAGTTATTGAGGGATAGTTTATTGGACAAGAACCATTCAAGTATCTCTCTTTCTGTGTTTTCGAGATCAGGATATGGTATCATCAGCGAATAAAACAATGCTGGCTCTGTGTTGGCTATAAGCAAGATCATTTATATACCCGAGAAATAGTTGTAGTTAGTACCAGTCCCTGAGGAACTTCATAACTTAGGGGCAGACTAGAGCAACAATACTGGTGAAGAGACACATACTGGAATCTATTTGAGAGGTATGAGGCAATCAATGAAACTGCATTGCCACGAAAACCATAGCAAATCAGTGTTTCCAGGAGGATACTGTGTGACACACAGTCAAATGCCTTGGTGAGATCCAGGAAGGACACATAAGTATCCAGATGATTCTCAAGGCCCTCCAGAATATTGCCTGTCAGGTGGTTAATTGCCAAGCTGGTTGTTCTTGCTTTCCTGAATCCGAACTGGCTGACCGCACAACACTTTTGATATAATTGGTAAAAGGGATATTGGGCGATAGTTGGTATAGTCATGTAGAGAGCCCTTTCCTTTATAAAGGGGAATAACTTTCGCAATTTTAAGGACTGCTGGAAATACATAACAGGATAGGGATTTATTTATTAGTTTTGTCAAGGGTGCAATAATTAAATTTTCTATAGTCTTAATTACTTTTGTATTAATATCATTGCGTCCTTACTTTTACTATTTTTAATGATGAAATGACATCCCTAACATCATTGTAACTAACTTCCCTAAGGTCAAACTCAGGAACACTGTTAACTGATATTTTATTTAGGTGATCATTAAAAGTGGTGCGTGGGTTCTCAAGACTATTTATCATATTTTCGGCAACTGAGCTGAAAAAATTATTGAAGTTGTTAGCATTAAGTGAGGTATTTGGCTTGAGTTGTCTGTCCTTTGTGGATTATTTGAATTACTTATAAAGTTGTCATTGGCCTGAATTTTTGCAGCTGAAATTACCTTATGATAATCTCTTTTGTGTTCCAACAATTGTTTCTTAGTTATTAAATTAGGATATGATTTATTCAAAGAAATAAAAAAAAATTAACATCTCACGTTTTTCTCTTCAGTCATTATCAAACCAGCCTAATTTTGATTGTTTTTGATGTGTACTAATAAGTTTGGACTTCAGTGGAAAGAAGCTATCCATAGTCTCTGATATTAAGTCAATAAACACTCTAAACTTTTCTTCAATATCAAGGGAGTTATTGCTAATAAAGTCAAAATCACTAGACTCAAGCTTGTTGTAAAGAGTAAAAAGACCAAAGTTTGTAATTGGTCTGTAGTTTATTTTGACCTGAGATTCTTTACTATATTGCTTGCATTTGAATAGTATACCAATGTGATCAGAGACATGTGTGAAATCCAGTGGTTCAGATGAGGTTAAGTTACAATAAATATTTGTAAAAACATTGTCAATACATTTGTTTAGATGTATTGAATTTTACAGTCTTCTTTAAGTTAAACGATCTGAGTAAGTTACAAAGACTCAGCGCCCTAACACCCCTCTCATTAAAATGTACATTAAAATCACCTGTAATAATTATTGGTCTGGACCCGCTCAACTTAGCCATAGTTTGCGTGACTATGTCAAGAAACTTCTCAAGGCTACCATTTGGAGACCGATATTCTGTAACGATCTGTACATCGACCTTTTCCAGCACTATACCAGAGATTTCACAGTGCTGTTCTTCAGACATATTCTCTAACCCTAAAGAGGAAGATATTAATTTGTTATTTACATAAATACATGTACCACCTCCAGGCTTTTCCGACCTGCAAAAACCAGAAATGGCCGTATAATTCTCAACAGGAACCCTCTCCAATTCTCCAGGCACCAGCCAGTGCTCATTCAAGCAAAGGCAATCTGCTAGTGTTTCATTGAGGTGTATTTCAAAATCTAAAAACTTATTTCTAAACGATTGAACAGTAAAATGAATAGTTCTTAAAACATTGTTATTAATAGTCATTGGTTTATTAGCAGATGGACTTAAACCTATAATATCCTTCTCAGTTACCTCTACTGGTTTTTGGTGAGGACTCTCTGGCCTTGAACACGGAGAAAATGGTTGATTCTCGCTTCTAGAGGCCACAAGTCCGCTGACATGACAGCACCCTCATTTTTTCTAGGAACCCTAAGTTTGAAAGAGCTGTATTGATTGTCCTTTCTGGTAACTATTTTTTCGCAGGAGCAGGCCTCCCCAAGATTGTGTTTGTTCAGGTAATTGGTCACATCGTCAGTCCTTGTTTCGGGTGCAAAACCAGGAACGAAAATTCAGGATTTTTCAATCTCCTTCACTACCTTCAGTAGGTCATCAGTATCGGTATTTAAACCCTTTTTGGGATTTGGCCTATTTCCCAGAGACTTTTTTCTGTAGGAGACTATTTGAAATCTATCATTGTTTTAATTTTTCTTTGAATTTATTTTATTAATTTCCTCATCATGTCTAATTTTGAGGAATTTGTTTTTGTTTTAATGTGGACGTCAGTGTCAGTGTCAACACTGTCGGTATTGTCACTGTCAACATTTTTGACGTTGACATTTCTCCTCCTCTGGTTTTTTAATTCTGTCCCCTTTTCGTGCTGCCCCTGCCCACTAACACCACGAGAGGGAAGAGGAAGATTAGTTGCTGATTTTTTTGACACTGATGCATGACGTACTCGTCGCTGATGGCGATGGCGCAGGCATCTAACAGATGGTTTTGGCGGGAGTATTGACAGTCTCCCAACCTCAAATTCGGATTTTTTACTTTTATCTTGTTTTCCTTTAGAATACGGTTGTTTTCGATCAGAATTTGGTTCATTTCCTCTAAATTCTTGATAATCATTTGACAGAGGCACTTTTCACTTTCCCAAAAATCATCACAGGCATAGGAAGGCACGTGCCGGCATAAGGCCGATTTTTGCGTTGCAGCCTGTATTAGACCTGATGGATGGAAATGTTTTGAACATTTTCCACGTTGTACAGCGGTTGAGGCACTTTGTTACAATGTACACACATTGATTTGCACTTTTCATGACGCTTTTCGCGTAATTTATCGGAGCAATTTTCACTGATATCCGCAGTTGCGGCCATGTTGTTTAACCACGTTGCAAAAATCACGTAATTCTTACGTACATAGGTAAGGTTTATTCCAGGTAGCATTCTAAGTCGATTTTTGGTTCAGCATGTCTTAGTAGTAGTTTAGCTACGCCACTGGTAAAGTTTTATAGAACTTCTGCATTTTTGTTCCACAAATCACCCGATGCAGCCCTTCACTTGCTTTGATTGCAGTTTGCCGATATTTAATGCCACGACGAATTTGTCGACTATGTGCTAATTGGACAGGGCATATTTGTGAAGGATTTTTTTTTATTATTTCTACGTCCGAAATATTTAACGTCATAATTATAGCAGTTTATTGCTAAAAATAACATAACTACTGTGGGCGTATGAAATTTCGGTCGAAAGGTTCAGGGCGGCATTTTTGTTTGATCTAAAAAAGAATATCGTCGACCGCGTATTTGCTTTTTGGCTAGTGCAGTACAGGGTGTTAATTAATGTCATGCAGATATTTCTTACTTTGTCGAATATATTAATGACAATAACTAATGCCCTGTAAATGTTAGAAATACTTTTCTCTTGCATATAAAAATTCAAAATTCCAACAGGAAATATATTGCATATATATATTTGTTGATGGTCTCATACACACCATCTCATTCCATATTTACCCATCAGTGACATTTTAATATGAATAGATGCTTAATAAAATTTATTACGCTCCGCCCGTAGAGGTTGATTCCTGAGCAGAGCGTATCAGATAAAGCGAAGAAAAAAATTAGAATGGACCCATATATTAAAAATGCCTTCAGAAAATAAAATACAATGTATTAAACAGCTACAAATCTTCGAAGGTTGGACACCCGGCGTTCAAGTCAACAGATCGTAAAATATGGCGGGTGTCGTTTCTGAATTTACTGCCCTTTCATTGGACATTAATTATGGATTTTAGGCCACCGATAAATAGTTGATTTAATACGGATTTTATTCGAAGCGACCAGACTCGATCTTTATATTTAATTTTTATTCAAATGTTTAATGAAGGGCTCATATCGATATGAAAAGTGCTCGAGCCCAAAAAAATACATTTTACAGAAGACGAGAACAACGGTTTATAACTAAGATATTTTTGCCAAAAAAAAAGGTTTGTAGTTAAACCAATGGACTCAAGCAAATTTCGCACGTTATATCGTCTTGTGTAATTTTTTTTTCTAGTTATTGAGCATACATATTTTCATAACAAATATAAGGATAATACACTTAAGAAGTAAAGACATTTTAATATAATTATTACAACAAGAAGTAATAAAAACCAGAAAAAAAAATTAAAGTTATTTACTTGCACAAATCAATTTGTTACTCAGAATTTCTAAGAATATTTCTTTTCTATTCTAAAGGATATAAAAATAAAAGAAATATTAAAAAAACGACTGATGACATACTTATATTTATTGCAAGAAGTAAAAACTAGATTAAAAAAAAATAATAACAAATAACAAGAAAACACAATCTATAATTTAAGTAACAATATATTTGCTACTAAGTCTTTTTTTTAAAACACAGCAACAATACTACAGTTAAACTTTTGGATATTTAAACGCAAAGGAATGTCAAATGATTATTAAAGTAATTAATAATAGTGGTACAATATGGTGATTGTACGGAGACTAATTCTGTTGTTAACACTCTGTACTGTATACCTTACGCTAACGCCTAAATGCTCTAAACACTCCAATTCGAAGTGATCACTTTGGTTTACCTAAGCCTATTACATATATGTAATTATAAGTATAACAATAATAGTAGGTAGTGTCAAATAGCCACAATAATTAAATCAATTGACCTCATATATGAATAAAAAAGAATAAAATTATTGAAAACGATCTTAAAGCTCGACTGTCAATGCTTGATTTATATTAAAAAAAGAAAAATTAAGTTCGATTAAACCAATCGGTCAGAAAAATAAAAGAATAATGAATCTTTGCTCTTTTAAGGCACAATCTATAGTGCAAAATTCTATAATTAATCACAAAAAAAGAGATAATAATAAAAATAAATGCTTCTGTACGATACCCCGTTAGATCCGATTCGTCACACTCAGTAGTGGAGGTAAGACGTAACACTGGTGAAGACGCAGGGCACCTGTAGGTACTGCTATGGCACTGGCTCCGAGGGTAGAACTAGCAGAGGATTCGGTGATAAAATTGGCTGTGGTGTCGCCCGGAGATAGATTTGGCCCAGAGATATGATTGGCCCGGAGATAGGATTGGACCGGAGATAGGATTGGCCCGGAGATAGGACCCTGTAATAACCCAATACGCATTAGACAAAGCCCACTTACTTCGATGAAAAAAAACTATAGCCCCCCTTGCATAAATATATTTTATTTATAAAAGAAATCCCCCCAAGAATTATCAATGGGACCATCAGCAAATAAAAGAAATACAGAAGATACAAACAACTTGAATATAAAAAAAGAGATAGGCATGATTCACCCCTAAAAGAAAATATAAGCTTCCCCATATGATCAGAACTAAAGTCACATTAAAATAAATATTCATATATGTTAAAATGGAGTAGATAAGTTAACACATGGGATGCAATGCAAATGGTGGACAATGTATAAAAAAAGGTTAACACAGATAAAGCAATTAAATCGGTAAATTAGACAAAAAGCTGTAGCAATAATTATCTCGCTTTTGACGGAGGGTGGCTAGAGAGTCAACGGTCTCGGTCTTATACGACGAACTCGGAAAGCCTCTAGAAATATGGGAAAAGACCATTAGCATCATGGCGTCCACGTGCTTCACAAGCAATAGAAAAAAAATAATTCCAGAGAAAATGCTTACTTAGTGCAGTAGTTAAATCCCGATAAATCGGTCGTGGCAAAACACAAACAGAAACCAACACAATATCCCCAAAGAAGGGTAGTATAAAACTGCAATACTAAATATGTTGAGTCACTATGACTGCACTAAAGCAAACCTTCTTTTTGCCTCGAAGCGTATTTCTAGAAGAACTTTCTATTCGTGTCAGTCAATTTGCCTTTCCACTACCACGAGATTACAAAAAAGGAACGTCGAATCAAGAAGAAAAAATTATAGAGCCGAGAAATGCTTCACAATTCGATACAAGGAATAATTCTAAGATAGTAAACGACTTAGTTATCGTTTATTATGGTTGTAAAACGACGCGACAGCGGGAGCCACAATTAATGAGCTGAAATTAAATGGTTCAAGAAATACTAGAGAATATTCCCAAACGAAATGATAAATTTTAAAAAATCTAAATCGACAGCAGCAATTATGGGAAATAGCATATCCCTACTACCCAGTGACGCCAACAGTACCAACCGAATATTGCGAACATTGCAGCAGGTCGAGTGGAAAGATAAATATAAATATCTAAAACCAGCCAGAGGTCCCAAAAAGTTTTATCAGAAGTTCTCAAAAGCTATGAGATATTTAAATCGAAAATAAAATATGAATTAGACGGATCTAATGAAGCTTAAAGCAGGTTTTATTAACACAGTTCTTAAAATTATAACACAATTTGCTGGCTGTTCTACTGTAATGTAATATAAATTAAGCAAAGTTATACTAATAACATAATATCCTATTTTAGTGATTTGATCAAACCTAAGCGATCTATGGTTCACTCATCAACTAAAATAAATATAGTCACAAAGTGCCTGAGTTCTAGATAAGAGAAAGGGAGGATCAAAACAGTTACTCAAGGCCACAACAGTGTTATACAAATATATCGTTAACCTATATTTAGAATAAAATTAATTTACATTAATAACTGCGGCAACCTTAAGCTTATTGACAGCAAATCGAATCAATTAATTTAGAATTAATTAACCGAAGAGTATTGACATGCTTTCAATAATTCTTACCGCAAAATACATCATTTTTTTCTTTGCTAAATGCAGCATATAAAATTAAATTTAAAATTATTTTACACTGGTCAAATCAGACTGTTACACATCAATTAATCAAGACCTGGAGAAAGTTCAAATTTGGGTCTCATCGGCGAACAGGAGTTGACCCGGAATTTGGATAGTCTGGAACACCGCAGACATGTGTCCAAGATGTCCCTGTTTTACAGATACTTTCACGGCAGATGTTCCCAGGATTTGGCCCGCCTCATCTCGCCTCTAGCAACACCTCTCAGACAGTCACGACAGAAGGCAAGAGTGCACCAGTTCGTCGTACAACTGGAAACACCTAGAACATCGCTTTACAAGAACTCCTTTGTCTGGCGCACTGCATCACTATGGAACTCACTCCCAGGACATCTGTTTCCCCTAATTACAACCTACAGCTATTCAGGAACCAAGTCAATCAACATCTCGCACTTTAGTAAGTGTGCCACTGCCATAAAGAAAATGAAAAGTGCTTGAGTGCAAACAAGTAAATTTTGCAGGAGATAAGAAAAACGGCTTAAAACTAAAACATTTTTGCTCTGCGATTTTCTATCCTCTAATGCTGCTATTACTAAAACTGTCATAATCCACGCCAAAAAAAGGGTTTTTAGTAAAACCAATTGACTTGCCAAATTTCACTCGTTCTTTCGCATCATCTTCTGGACTAGAAATTATTGCGCATACTTTCTAAATAATAATTATAAAAATACTGCACACAAAAGTGAAGACATTTAAATATAATTATTAAGACAAGAAGCAACAAAAAAACAAAAAAAAAAATAAAATTACTTGCAAATTTGTTGCAAAGAATTTCTAAGGATTTTTTTTCTATTCAAAAGGGGATAAAAATAAAAGGGATATTCAAAAAAACCACTGCTATAATCAACACCAAAAAAAAAGTGGAGTTTTATTTAGTAAAACCAATGAACTTAGGCAAATTTCACTCGTTATATATCGTCTCGTCCACTGGACTTGGGCAATTTTATTTTTTTTAAATTATTGAGCATACTTTTTTATAATAATAAGTATGAAAATAATACACTAAACAAGTAAACACATTATAATATAATTATTATAACAAAAACTAATAAAAACAATTAATTTAAAAAAATCCATTTATTGCAACGAATTGTTAAGAATACTTGTTTTCTATTGAAAAGGATATAAAAGAATTATTAAAAAAAACGACTAACCCTTTTATATTTATTGCAAGAATTAAAAGCACTATTTCAAAAAAAAATTAATATCAATAAATAATTCTAAACAAAGAATATTATCATTGCAATCTATTCATGTACAAGGGAGTTCTAAAACGTATGGTTATCTTGTTCCGTGGTACTTTTTGATGAGTGCCCAATTTCTTTTATTTATTTTTTATTTCTTTTGTATAATTTTGAAAGATTTTCTTTGCTGTAAATTTTAAGTATTTGTTAAATCTAATAGGTAATGCATGAAAGTTTTCGGAATATTGCAGTTTAAATGCAATCAATCCTTCATGTTAAAATTTAAGGGCTCTTGAGTCCTCCTACATTATATCCACGGGGCGGGCGTATTGAACTGAAATACTTAAGCGTAGAAAAATGTTTAAAATAACTGTGTTATAGATATTGAACCTGAAGCCTCATAGGGTTTTGGTATTTTTCTGGCAGTTTTTGAGTAATAAACATACTCTGCTGATACGTCTATAACACTAGCAACCCTCCAGGTAGGGCTCCTAAAGAGATTTCACTTCAATATTACATAATTGTTAAGCAATTATTTTTGTAATTTTCACTTGTCTCTCGTAAAATGTAAAAACAAAAATTGATTTTTTATTAGAATATTATTATATATTTTTCTAGACAAAAATTTGTTGTAAAAATTGATAATCTAGTTAATTCTACACAGCATCTTAACCACGACAAACCGTCACGCAAAATAAATTTGATTTATTTCCTTGCCTCAAATTTAGATATTTAAATGAAAACAACATTATATAATTTTTGAACAAAAAATTTGAATTTTTCATCCATCCCCCGTAAAACTTGAAAAGCTAATCTTCTTCGTAATTCTACGCAACGTTACGTCTAAGATTCGATCACGGCCAACTGTTACGCAAAATAAATGTATGTTTTTATATCCTGATGTTCGCTTTAATTTTACAAAATGTCAATTTAAATAATATTATATATTTTTTAGACAAATATTCGTCACTCATCCCTCGTAAAAGTTAAATAATCTCGTTAACTTTATACAAAGGGATATTTATGACTTAATCACATAAAAGCTCTGAAGAAAAACTATAATTATAAGACAGTGACCAAAGACCTATAAACAATTAAAAACCATACCTCAAATCGAGAAGACATGCGCGCCTTAGTAATCGGGTATAATAGAATCTTATGGCATTTCTGACCAATAGACATTGTTAGTTTTATTATTAAGTTTTCGACAAATGGACATTGTTAAAGCTTTAACATTAAGTCTTTGACAAATATAGACATTGTTATTGTTATAACTAAAGTGCTTTCTTTATCATCTCTTCTCACCCGTCGTAAATCAGGTCCGGACCTCCTGAACTACACCCCTGCACGCTAAGCAAGGCGTGTCATCACGAATAAAACATACAGTGGCAGATTAGGGGAAGCGTTAAGTTTAACCAAGAGACCTCGTCACTGTACTAATTGTTGGTCTTAAGTGCAGAAAATTCGAATTAAAATAATATTATATATTTTTGTAATATTCTTCACTCTTAACTTAACTCAAACTTAAAAAATTTACAATTTCGTTAATTATACACAAGCTGATATTTATGACTTAATCATAGCCAGCTGTTACGCAAAATAAAGGTATCTTTTTATATATTGGTTGCCTGAACTTTAGAAAAACAAATATATATTTTTTGGTAAATTAATTTATATTTTTCACTCATCCCTCGTAAAACTTTAAAAATCGACAATCTGATTTTTTTTTATTCACCACGTTTAATCTAGGATTTGATCAGGCAATTTAAAAATTCTCTGATCGATGATTTGATTTCGAGTCTTTTTCGAATCTTAATTTCTGCAGGGATTTCAGGCTCTTCATCAAGTTCTTTTAATAAATTAGTGTCGGTTTAGTAAATATGGCAGTTTTTTGGCGGATAATAACGGTCTTTTTGAACCCAAAAGGCGATAGTCCTTAAGGACATTACAAGAGTGTTGAAAACATGGTTTTACATACCCTCAATCTCTTCCTTTTTTTTTTCGCATTAAAAAAAAATGGCAGGATGTAGTTCTTCGGCTTATATACATATGCTGTATTTTTTTCTGTTTCTCGCTCTTTCTTCCTAAAACATAGACCTGTTTCTTTTTCCAGCGAAAAATCCAGAATCCTTTAAATATTAGTTACCTTTCTTAACGTACGGTTTTTTAGAATATTTAGCTCCACTTTGACGCCTGTAAAAAATACAAAACACGTAACAAAAACTTGAAAATTTCAGGATTTACAGAGTTATTTCTGCTCCATTGAACAGTGAAAACCGCAGTTTATTTGTTTATATTTTTGAATCACGATTTTTTGAGGGTCTGCAGTTTTTAAATTTTTTCCACGAAATTTTTCTGAAAAACTGGAAATCCAGATCGACTAGAGAAAAACTGATATTTTTTTCGTCATCTGCGCTGGCACGTTAGTTAGTAAACATATTTTCATTGATTAAAATTTTTTTCGATTTTTTGAAGGAAAGTAACGAAAATTTTATATGAACAAATTGATTTTTAAATTTTTTGGAAAATTGACATTTTCTGATCTGATACTTATACTTTCGAACTCGCTGAATTCGAAAATGGACACCATTTTCTATAGAAAGGGTTAGTTTTCCGAATATGGATTTAAAAAAACATTAGTACGGTTTTTTTTAAATTTTTAGATCAAATTTGGGCGCCTGTAGAAAATACACCCGTGTGGAGTTAGCTAGTCCTCCATCGGGCGCCTCCCCAGGTGGCGGATAGGGGAATGCTCACCAAATATGGTGGGTACCGGGGAAATAAAAGACCCGGGGCGGACCAGAATTAGCACTGTTACGGGACACGACGGTCTATGATAAAAGGTAGCAGTTTTATCATTACCAGGTCTTGGCGTGGTGAGAATGACTCTGAAACGGCAAAGCACTGGACACTAGAAAGCGGAGCTGCAATAGCAAAAAGGTCTCTACGCTGCGGTGCAGAAAAGAAACGGAATACTTACTGTACTACTTTGTTTCCAAACAATCCTAATGGCAGACACAATAAATCAGATGGCCCTCAGTCCGGGGCACCTCTTAAGTGAGGAGAGGGTGCTAAGAATCCCCCCGTTATCTAACACTAAAAATCTTGACATTTATAAACGAGTTGTAATAATTGCGACATGGAATGTACACAGCTTGTATGCTCCTGGTAAACTGGCCAACGTCGAAGCAGAAATGCAAAGGCTGAATATAGATATTCTGGGTATCAGCGAGCTAAGGTGGCCTGGTACGGGTAGGCAACAAACCAGCAGAGGTTGTATGTATTACTCGGGTGGCTCAGATCAAGACCATAGGTACGGCCCAGTTATAATGCTGACAAATGACGTTGCAAAGTCGGTAATAAATAGACTTTTTACCTCTGAGCGATCGGGTTATGCTGATAGAACTTGCAACAACACATCGAACAATGAACATCATTCAGTTATATGCACCCACAAGTGACAAACCAGATGGAGACGTCGAAGAGTTTTACAATCAAGTGAACGAGGCACTTCGCCTTATAAAGAAAGGCGAAATAACGGTGATAACTGGAGATATGAATGCTAAGGTCGGAACAGGTGCGGAGAGCAACTTGATTGGCAACTTTGGTCTGGGCACAAGGAATGCGCGTGGCGACAGGCTGGTCCAGTTCTGTATAGAAAATAACTTTAATTGCCAACACATTTTTCAAACTACATCCAAGAAGACCTTACACGTGGACCTCGCCCCAGCACAATTCAGTAAACATAGTTAGGAATCAAATTGATTTTATCATGACTCCATCGGAATTTAAGAAATACATTAAATCAGATCCTGGTGCTGATATTAACAGCAATCATAATCCAGTCGTGATGAATTTCAGGATGAGACGTTTTAAAAATATTAAAAGAACTAGTACCAGTAAAAGAATCAATTTAGACAAGGATCCTGACAGGGACATAGGAACTAAGTTGGAGGACAAATTACAGAACGTGTCAATCTTGGATCCACCAGAGGTGGAACGTACTTGGACATAATTCAAGACAGTTGTCGCAGGAATATAAGAACACGATATCGGATACGAGAAAAATGAGAAAAGAAAGGAGGTGATAACTTCCGAGATACTGGAACTCATGGCGGAAGGAAGAAGGAATAAAGCAGCGCCTACAAAGTACAAAGCCATAAATAGAAGAATTCGAAAAAAATGCAGAGAAGCAAAAAATCTTGGCTCTCTCATAAATGTAACGAAATAGATAGAATTCGCTTCAACAAAGACATGATACTTTTAACATACATCGAAGAGTTAAGGAAATTGCGAATATGCGTCAAAAATCTCCTGCAATAATCTTAAGAAATGAAAACATCGATGTTATTATAGGTATAGAAGCAAAGCTTAAAAGATGGAAACAGTACATAGAAGAACTATTTCACGGTAACAGACCTGAATCGCCTCCAACTATAGATTCGGAGCTCAACGAAGAAGGTCCAGCAACCACAAAAGATGAAGTCATTCATGCCATAAAAGCACAAAAGAGTAGAAAAGCAACCGGTCCGGATAACATCCATGCTGATGTAACTAAACTGATAGCAGATAAAGGATTGGAGATATTGGCGTCACTATTTAACAATATTCGTAAAAATAACATCATACCTTCCGACTGGTTAAGATCTATAACTCTGCCAAAAAAACAAAACGCCTCAAACTGCGACGACTACAGAATAATCAGTCTCATGTCCCACATCCTTAAGATCTTTCTAAGAATAATACACACACGTATTTACAAAAAATGTGACATTGGGGTGAACAGGACTCAATTTGGGCTTAGAAAGGGCCTTGGAACCCGCGGAGCACTTTTCTCCTTAAACGTGTTAACGCAAAGATGCAGAGACATGAATGTTAACGTATATGCTTATTTATCGATTACCGCAAAGCATTCGATTGTGTCAAACATGATAAACTTATTGAAATTCTCAAGAAAACCGGCATCGATAGAGAAGAGATCAAAGCTATATCACAACTATACTGGCACCAAATGGCAAAAGTTAAAATAGAAAACGAAACATCGGAAGCCATTGCGATAAGAAAGGGAGTTAGGCAGGGCTGTATCCTGTCACCACTGTTATTTAACATCTATTCTAAGTCTATATTCAGAGAAGCCTTGAGTGACGATGTAAAAGGCGTTAAGATAAACGGTGTCAGCATAAACAACATTAGATATGCAGATGACACCGTAATGCTATCAGATAATATAAATGATCTACAGCTTATGATGGACCGGATAGTACAACATAATGAGAGTTTTGGCCTCCAAATAAATATATCAAAAATTAAGTTGCTTATATTCGCAAAAACCGAACTAAATGCTAACTTACTTATAAATGGAAAGAGGGTAGAACAAGTTAAGACCTTTAAATATTTATTAATATAATCAATGCGACCAAAAGAGGGAGATCAGATCACGAATTGAACAAGCAAGGAAAGCATTCATTACAATGAGGAAATTCTTCACGAGGTCTGAAATCAGTCTAGAGCTTAGAATACGTATGATTAGGTGCTATATATTCTCCGTGCTGCTTTATGGGTGTGAAGCATGCACTCTTGATTCAACTATGGAAAAGAAACTAGAGGCGTTTGAGATGTACCTATATCGACGCATATTGAAAATATCGTGGGTGCAGAAAGTGACAAATGTGGAAGTGCTGGCCCCGGTGTGGAAGCCGCTGGAACTTCTAGTTACAATCAAGAAAAGAAAAACAGAATACATAGGGCATGTAATGAGAGGAGAAAAGTATGAGCTCCTCAGATTAATAATTGAGGGCAAAATTCAGGGCAAGAGATCGGTTGGAAGAAGGCAAAACTCTTGGTTGAAGAATCTGAGGAGATGGTTTGGATGCACATCGACAGATATCTTTAGAGCTGCAACTTCAAGAATTATGATTGCCAGATGGAACGCCAACCTTCGTGCGGAGACAGCGGGTTAAGAAGAAGAAGAAAATACAAAACACGCTATATGAACCTGAAAATTTAAGGAGTTTTTCTCGTATTTGGTTATATGTATTTTTGAATCACGATTTTTGATGGTCTACAGTTTTGAACTTTTCTTTCGCGAGATTTGTGTGAAAAACTGAAAATCCAGATCCACCAGAGGAAAACTGATTTTTTTTCGTCATCTACGCTAGCAAGTTAGTTTGAGTTAGTTTGGGTTAGTTAAACACGTTTTCGGTGATTTTAAAATTTTTCGATTTTTTAAAGAAAGGTAACAAAAATTTTACATCGACAAATCGATTTTTAAAATTTTCTCTAAAAATGACATTTTCTGATCCGATACTTATACTTTCGAACTCGCTGAAATCGAAAATGATCACCGTTTTCTATAGGAACGGTTAGTTTTCGACATGTGGATTTAAAAAAAAATAATTAACTCTACTTTGAGCGCCTGTAGAAAATACAAAACACGCTACATGAACTTGAAAATGTCAGGATTTATAGAGTCATTTCTGCTTTATTGAACAGTAAAAATCACAGTTTTCCCTTGCATCTGGTTGCATTCCTTTTTTCTTCTGACCATAAACAAGTATTTTTTATTTCCTTTTTGTATTTTTTAGTTTAAAAATTCTTTTCTTCGAATCTTAATTTCTGCAGGCTTTTCAGGCCCTTCAAGTTCTCTTGTTAAATTAAGGTCCGTTTCCTGGCGAATAAAGGCCTTTTTGAACCCAAAGGGTGATAGTTCTCACGAGTGTTGCAAAACATGGTTTTACATACCCTAAATCTATTCCTTTTTTTTGCATATGCATATAAAACAAATTGCAGGATGCAGTTCTTCGGCTGTCATCTATTCTGTTTCGCGGTCTTTTAGTTTTTTTCATTTTGATTTTTTTTAAAATTTAGTTGCCTTTCTTCTTCTTTAATTTTATAACATTCATTCATCATTCGTTTTTCTTTTGAACATAAACAACTGTTTTTTATTTTCCTTCTGAATTTTTTTTATCGTAAATGTATTGTCTTTCCTTCCCAAATATATCTCTCTTTTTCTCTTTTCTTCTTATTACTATCGCTCAGTATGTTTTACTGAAGTTTCCGTTTTTTTGTTTGATCAATATTGTCTTCTTCCTCCAAGTTGTTTTCAGTTCTTTCTCATTGATATCAATTTCATCGCTTTCTGAAGATACCAATTTTACTTATTATTTAGTACTCTTTGAGTCATTATCAGGATCTAAGCTTTAAACATTTATTGGGTACTAGAATCATTGATTTTACTTTCTGCAAGAAAAAAATTTTGAAGCTTCTCGAACCCTGGGTTTATTCTGAAAAGAAAAGAAAGTAGTATGAATGTCTTGATTTTATTAAAAATAAATAGTACAACTATTCGTACAATATTATGATAACAATTAAATGTGAATTCCTACAGATCCTTGACAAGCTTAATTTATATATATTTGACATTATCTTGGGGACATTTTTTTTGTAAATAATGTATTTTGTGTAGATATAAAAAGTCCGAATTTTCAAGAGTAATTTGGATTATAGTAAAATGTACTAAAATCTCGATTTCTGAAAAGAGACGCACTTTTCATATAAAGATAATAATAAAAAAGATTCCTTTGGGTAGTCCTCGTTACATGTATTATTGTGTAATTAATGTACCTTTAGCGACGTGCTTGACCGCGCTTCGCAAGAAGTTATTCACTTGTCCTTTGGTAATGCTGATTCTTCATTTTTTATGAAAGAAATGGAGAATAACTACACAATAACTTGACGAACATTTCCTGTTGTGGTGCCTATTAATTCTCTTATATTTTCGTTCCTCTGAAATTACAGGGTGGACGTTCGAAAGCCTAAGCTTGGAGTGAGAATTAGCTAATGATTCGACCTCGAAACCGCTTTCATTATCGTACGTAAAAATATTAGTGAAAACTTGAAATTAATCACGCATTGTATGCGGTCGTATTAAGGACTATTTCAAAAATCCCTTATAATGAATCTGCATCATAGCCGGGCTGCGACGACAGTTCTCTGTCTCCACCTAGACGAAACGCAGAATGCACTGGCCTTGATCCAAAAACCCTGGCTGGTGAAATTAATCAAATATATGCAATATCTTAAAACTATTGAATTTATTTCAAATTCAAAAACTGCTTAAAAGTGGGTCAACATCGAAAAATTTTCAAATTTTTTGTTGATAAGGTGTAGTTTCTATCGATTTTATGGCGCTATTATGTAAATTTTCGATCGTAAACATTATTCAGCGATTGAGAAGATTTACTTTAATTTAAATATCATTATTTTTCTCGGAAGATTCTCAAAAACTTATAAAACTTTAAAAAATACGTATATTTTAAAAATCCTTTTGAGAATTTTGGAAAGTTATTTTTTTTTTCGATAACCTTCGGTTTTCTGTTGTAGATATTACACATACAATAATTTCTTACCAGTAGTAAATTTATTTAAAATTCAAAAATTGCTCCGTATATAATTTGAAAGTGCTGCACACCCTGTAAGAAACCTAACCAGTGAATATCCTCAGAATTAGTCCGGCATGACTCTTGTCTGCATTTTTCGTCGTCCGTAATTTTACGATTATTAATTATGGTCATTAGGGGTCATATTTGGTCACCTGTACGTCCGGCGACCCGCGGTTGACCCACCTAGCTCTCCGTCTTTTCAGATTGTGGGAAAACTATATTCTTTAATTACTAATGCTCATTCAACTAGATATCCATTTTTTTTTTTGTGAACGTAGACACGTGTTGAAATAGTTGCTGTACATAATAAATCTGACAAAATGGTTAAATGGATAATAATTAAGGGTTTGCTTCTTGATTTCATCCAGTTATTTTCAGAGGCTAGTGAGTTATGATATTATATTTGTCTTATTAAATATCGAAATTATTATTTACAACAAAACTATTATATTTTTTTGTAAATTGCTATATATCATTTTGGTGGTTATGACCATAATTGAAGTGCAAGGGTTTCATTTCACACCCTGTATACATACAGGTATCCATTTTTAAATTTTGAAATGCTCTATTTTTGCCCAGCAGAATAATATTTTTAAAATAATCATAGGAAATGCAATATTTGGCAGTTGCTATACTAAAATGCCACGACACTGCCATCAAGTACTAATATTTCAGGCCCACGCGAAATCGTTCTCAGCGAAGTATCTCCCTTAATCTTATTATTAATTCGAATGCCTTCTTGTGCGGTCATTTTAATCGATAAAATGACATGTACAACTGTCAATTTTTCTTGTCGCACTGTCAAGATAAAAATTATATCCATTTGTCTTTGGGGAGGCAGGTTCGCGACCGAATGCGCCAAAGTTGCTTATGCAGGTCTTATTAAAATAATTAATCATAGCTGTAGGTTCATAATATGTTTCAAAGTGTTATGATTCTTATATTTCATCTTTCATTAATAGAAAATGTTTTAGTCTTTATAACTATTGGAAGCTAACTCGTTGGTCATCATCGGTGGATAAATAAAGGTTCCTCAATGTTTTTCATTACCTTTGCTTCAAAATAATTCTTTTTTGTCTTGCTTTTAATTCTGTATGTTTTGTTATTTTATATTATTTCTCTAGTTGGTTGATTTATGTTAGTTCTATTAATACATTCTCAATCGTAAGCTATAATTATATAAAATACGTGTGTGTGGTTTAACCATTTTCTTTCTAGATGTTTTGTGTTTTATACCCACTTGTTTTTGATATTTATTTATCCTGAACGTAGTGTTGCAACGGTCAATGATCATATCCTTGATCACATTAAATTTTACATTAATTTTCGTTGACAATTCTGTCAAAATGTATCTGGTGATCTCGTAGAAGATCCTCACAAGGATTTTCCACAAAAACTATTCTACCACGACATGTCGCTGTCATCACAATGAATGACCTTTGTTGTTCGATGTTCATCCATGAAGATGATGGATGAGACAAAGGCTACGCGCACACTCCACAGATATTCCTTTCCGAAATTCAAGCTACATGCCACATTTCCTTCATAAAATTCGATCCTAGTTTTCTTATTCCATTGCGTTTCACTACGACAATCTGAGAGAGATCCGAACCACGAGAAATAAAGAGGCTTTTTCAAAACAGAATCAGATCACTAAAACGAGATGTAGATGCATATTGCTGGATTTTGCCCGGAATTAATCGGAAAAGTATTAATATATTTTGCACTGTGATCAATATATGATAATATCATTCACTATTTTGAAACATAATCAATATTTAAACAACTCTCAACCAGAAGCTTCCAATAATATAAGCAATAAGCAATCCAAAGATTCTGATTTGCTGTATATAGATAGATATTAATTAATTGACAGATAGATAAGTTGACGAAAGAGGGCAGATTGCAGAATAGTTGCCATAGCTGCAAACTCAGAGAGACTTAAAGAAGATGAATGAACTACAAAGGAATACATTGAGAAACTTGAAAAAGAAAAACGGCAGAAGGAAGAGAATGAATGAATGAATGAATTAATCTTGGGGGAATTAGTACACTGCGACCTGTATATATTTATTGTGTCATCCGTTGATGTGTTTCTCAATGAGAGTACCTTATTCAGCTTCAGTGCTTTGATAAAAGCAAGTAGTCTGGATGGAAGTTCCTCATGTTCGACGATGCAGCACCCAAAGCAGGCACTCCGTGCGGGGGTATTAGCAGCAGGTAGGTCAGGATAAGGAGAGTCATGATGCACTGTCGAGATCATGCTCTTTGAAGAGAGTCCGTATCTCAGCGATGGAACTATTGAATATGTCAAAATTGTTGCCGAAAGCATTATGTGTTTTGCACATTGTATAAATGGGTGAAAAGAGCAGTTTATTTGTTCTTGCTCTAGGTAAAGAAAAGGTTAAATTCTGACGGGAGCCCATGCTAGGAACAAGAAAGTTAATTTTATTTAGGAGATCAGGGCAGTCAATAAGATTATTAAGTAATTTAAATAGGAATACTTGGGAAGAGTAGCCTCTTCTAGTTTTAAGGGACTTCATGTCAAACATTTGAAGCAAGGTCTGCTCAGGAAATCCCTGAGGTGGGTAGAAACCATGAGTCCTCAGGTAAAGTAACTTTAAGAACCTACGTTGTATCGTTTCCAGATCATCTATGTGTGCTGGTGACCATACTAATGAGGCGTATTCTAGTTTTGAACTTATAAAAGAACAGAATAAAGTTTTAGGAGTATCAATGTCGTGAAACTCATGGCTAAGTCTGGTAATAAATCCGAGAGTTCTGGATGTTTCACTAATTATATTTTCGTAATGTTTTGTAAATGTAAGCTTATTGTCAAAGGTTACACCAAGATCCCTAAAATGTTCTGACCTAGGTAAACGTGTATTGTTAATTGGGTTAGACTTGAGAGTAAATGATAGTACCTGACATTTATCGATGTTCACCTCTAACCTATTTAACTTGCACCAATTAATTAGTGAGTCAAGATCTTTTTGAAGTATTAGGCATTCGTTGATAGAATTTATATGATAAAGAAGCTTGAGAACATCTGCATGCAGAAGACATAGAGAGCCAACTAGTTCACACACATCATTCACAAATATAACAAATAACAGAGGCCCAAGGACCGACCCCTGAGGAACTCCAGAGGTAGAAGAATAATCCCGAGACGCAACCCCATTAACAAAAACAAACTGTGACCTGTCACAAAGCCAAGCACGAAAGAACAGTACCATATTATCAGAAAAGCCAAAAGCCTTTAACTTGTCCAGAAGTAAATCAATATCCAGTTTGTCGAATGCTTTCGACAGATCTGTGTAGATAATATTGTCACGAGTAATTTTGGGGTAGCTCGTTTATTTAAAGAATAACTTCTCAGAGAAGAGCCTCGTCGCGATTAGTACAATAACGGGGTCTCAATGCTTCCTTTAATCTACCACTGGATGTTCTACTCGTGAGGACACGCCTTGTTTAGCGTGCCAGGGGGTAACTGAGGTAGACCGGGATCGCGTGACGTGGGGTAAGAAGAGATGATAAAGTAAGCACGTTTAGTTTATAACAATAACAATGTATTAACGATAAAACTTTAACAACAATTATTGGTCAGAAAAATGAGATTCTATTATACCCGATTACTACGGTGCGCATGTTTTCTCGATTTGAGGTACTGTTTATAGGTCTTTGTTGACTGTCTTATAATTTATAGTTTTTCTTAAGAGTTGGGTTTTATTTAAGAGCACTAAGAGCTTTCACTAAACTTTTTAACTGACTATTTAGACACTTGTCTTTCTGAACACTCTGACAAACTTCTTGTCAAGACTTTACTATGGAGGTTGTGCAACCCCTGGTCCTAGCAGTCGTCAAATGGCTAACTGGTACCAGGTTGGGTAGGAAAGGAATGGAACCTAAAGCAATCGTATGACTAACTTTAGGAGCGGATAGAACCCAGAAGGCAGTCGTCAAGTGGCTAACCTTGGGAGCTGGAGGTGAGACCAAAGTCTGCCGAACTGAGGATTCGGTAGCGTATTTATATAAAACAAAGTGATGATCATTGCATGCATAAGGTTCAAAATCGTTCCCGTTGATAGCTCGCGTTGTTTATAGTTTGCCTTTAATGTTTATATAACAATCTCCAAGTTCAAGTTCAAACTTTCGACAGGGTGATATTTGTTTAGTAGCTTATGCATTTTAGTAGATTACAATATCCATCTGGGAAGTGCCATCCAGGGATTCAGCGATAATCTGCGAGGCAATCACCAAGTTTGTAGTAGTGGAGCGGTCTATAGTCAGGTCTATAGTTAGTAACGTCAGCTTTGTCGGATTTCTTGAGAACAGGAGTCACCTTTGAACGTTTCCAGGCTAAAGGAATCGATTGAGTTGACAGGCAGAGATTAAACAGAAATGTGAGAGGCCCGCTGAGAACCTGAGCACAATCTCTAAAAAGGAATGATGGAATCATATCAGGTCCACAAGTCATTTTGTTTTTCATGGTTTTTAGGGTAACAAAAACCTCTCTTCTGAGAAGAAAGGTATATCAATGACGGGATAAGTGCCATTAATATTGGGGGAATGGGCTATTGGAGCATTTCGAGGGTTAAAGGATTTGTGGAAATAGTCATCAACAATTTGTTTGGTAAGATGTTCATTATAATATACCATAGCATTAGGGATTTGATTAAATTTCGACCGCTTAGTGTTTAAATAAGACCACAATTTGGTTGGGTCAGCTTTGATTTGTTGCTCTGCTTGAAGGACATATTGTCCATGTGATGCTTCAATGTCTCTTTTAATTAGAGCTCGAATTAATGAAAACTCCTGATAGGCAGAGAAGTCATTCTATTTTATTACCGTGCATGAATTTTATTTTTTAAGAGAATATTCCTCTTAATTTCGGTGGTGTACCAAGGAGGATATTTAAACTTCTGTGCATACGTTGACCTCGGAATCCAGTTATCAATTGCGGCAAATAGTAAGTTATAGAATTCATCACAGGCCAAGTTCAAATCGGTATATTGGTAAATGGGTGACCAGTCTATGAGAAGCAATTCCCGATATAAGTTAGTAAAGTTTGCTTTTCGAAATTGGTATATAAAATCTAAAGGAATATTCACGTTATGTTTTTTTGAGAAATTTTTAGTTGTCATACAGGAAACATTGATCAGCAGTGGCGGGTGATGCGTAACTTCATTGCTAATCAAGTCAATGGCTTTTTTAACACTGCACTCAGTGCCATTAAAGAGCACGAGATCTAATAGGCGGTTGTTGCTATTTCTTACACCATTGAATTGACTAAAGTTATGAGAATTGATAATATTGAGAAGCTTGGTTAATTTACCAGTTGAAAGAAGGTCATTATCAATGTAGTTAGCATAATCGGTCACATTGAAGTCCCCAAGGATCAAGATATCTGTACCATACAGAGTATCTTGCAATATCAAGAAATCATAAACTGCCTCAAGATCAGTCACAGAGCACGGGGAGGGTATATAAATAACGAACATATAGAGATATTTGTTATTTAGTAAGA
Source organism: Pissodes strobi (assembly GCA_016904865.1). NCBI lineage: Eukaryota > Metazoa > Arthropoda > Insecta > Coleoptera > Curculionidae > Pissodes > Pissodes strobi. The sequence goes on from MU182160.1 coordinate 393,595, forward strand.
CTTTGGAGGCGATGATATCAATGTACTCAGGCACAAGAGGTCGTAAACCAACCAGTTTCAGAGGAAAAGATGATAATTTATTATTTACAGCCAGGACTACACCTCCACCTCTCTCCAGACCAGTGGCAACTTGATTCCGATCGCATCTATAAACCTCAAAAATATTGGTCGAGATCAACTTACTTGTCAAAATGGATAGATCAAGCCAACTTTCGGCAAAAGCCAGGATATCATAATCACCCTGTGTGGAAGAGTGGAGAATGTTGATTAATTTAGTGCGAATCCCACCTGTATTTTGATGATAAATATTAAGGGAATCCGGCAGTGGATCGGGAGTATTTGAAATATAATTATCTTTACTAGAACTAGGAAATGTTAGTAGATTTACAGAGTTATACATAGATTGAGAGTTATTGTCAATGATATTTACAATGAATGAATTCATGTTACAACATGAGAGTATGTGCGATTCCAGAAAACCCTTGAACTGGTATAAGTATCAGAATGTGCACCCACCCTGACATTAAATTCGGCCACATAACATCCGGTAGCGAGAAATCCTTGCTCAGATATTGAGGCTTAAGATGTTCTGGAATGCCAAGCTGAAAGGTAGCAGTCCTAGGTCTCTCAAACTTCGACCTCAACTTAGTACAGGAACAAAGAGGTCGAATGTTTGAGTCCACAACATCCAGAACATGTTATGGTGTTGTGGTTGGATTCAAATTGGCTAGGTAAATGTAGGTAAGCTTTTCACTTGAGCCAATATGAGGATTTGCAACCTGTAGTTGCTCTCTAGGAGGGCCAGTGCAGATTAGACCGTTTCTTTCCCGTCTTTTATTTATGTTTACCTGGCTCTGTTGAGAGTTGACGCACAGACTGCGATTCTGATGCTGAGGAGAAATACCAACCTTGCTGTGGTTAAGCACATTGTTCTTATGATTTTGTCCATCTTTGGCCTTGACAGCCGACTTAGAAGGTCCATCAGAGGTCATCAGGAATCATGTAGGCCAACCCCTATGAAAGGTTCAGTCAGATTCACACTACCAGAGTCAGGTGAAGTATCCACTGGATTGGATTGCTTGTCTGGAATTTTAGTGACAACTTTAATCAGATCGATATTCGAGTCTTTGAGGTTATTAACTTCGGTAGAAAGTTTGGTTATAGAGTCCTGATTGTTGGTCGTCTTTTCCTGGAGGTGTGCCACGAACGTATCTGTAAGATTAAGCAGTTTACTTTGAACGGCATTCTCAATGCCTTTGCTCATGTTAATGAATTGTTTGGAAATAATTTTCTCGATGGTGTCTAAGGAGGGAGCAGGAGAGTACTGATGTTTGTAAGTTGAATGCAATGACTCAATGGTTTGTAGACATTTGTCAATCTCCTCTAGAAGGTTGTCAATTTTAGTGGATAAGGCCAGTTTCGAATCTTCCTAGATTCTAATTTGGTCTATGTATTTCTGAGTTATTTGAGCATTAGAATTGTTAGTCTTCTATAACTCTTGTATATTGTCCGTGAGAGAGACAATTTTATTTTGCAACTTTGAGATTCTAGCACTGTGATTTTAACCTCGTATTGTTCCTGAGCCTCACTAACATCAGAGCAGAAGTCTGATGATAATCTTTTGTGACGTTGTAGCTGAATATCTTTGGAGTTCAACTGTTCCTTCAAATCACTGATCTTTTTTTCATACTCCGAGATCTGGTATTCCTGATTTTCCGCAGACAAAGCGCAGTTATTGGAACAGTATATTTTGTATCTCTGAAGAGTTGTGGAATTTTTTCTTTCCAGGCAGCTCGGGTGAAATACTGCAAAGCACACTGTGCAGACCAGGTTTCCAAACTCCTTCTTCTTGCAACATTTGAAGCTCGTAGACATATTTTATAGTGTTCAAAATCGAAACTTCCGCAAGCACAAAAATATCGATAGTTTGACCCAGCACTACTTAACTTTCGATTTAGCGGATTCAGGAGAGTCGATCTTCGCGTGACTCGAGGATATTGATAGTTGGCCCAGCACTACTTAACCTCAAAACCAAAACATGCTTGCAAATCGAAATCAATCCGAGCCAATATCGACCCTATCGGCAAAGCAAGCTGCAAGACTGGAAAAATTTCACCACAAAACGGCAGAGTTATGGATTTTCCACAATTAACCAAGCAGGTTTTTCGTTGCCTTCTAACCCAATCGTGGTATCCATTGAAGGGATAGTTTGGGTTAGTTTCGTTTAGCCTATCTAGGTATTCCGATACCATTCTGGAGCTGATTGTTGGTGAGCTGAGCGCTTTGATGGCTGCTTGACTGTCTGAAAAGATGGCAATATCTTTCTTCCTATGGTTGAACTGTGCACATCTTCCTATGGCGTTGATTTCCGCCTTGAATATGTCCGGGTATTTTCCATTGCTTCGGAGAATTTGGTTCCTGGCCCAAATACTCCGGCTCCTGTTTCCTGTTTAGTTCTTGAACCATCTGTATACCATGCAAGTGGTGTTCTTTTTCCATTCTCCTCTACTTCTCAACACGACTGTAAAATATTTTCCAAAATTGTATCTTTTGACTATATCGGCCCTGGGGAGCCCATGAAGTGGTATATGCTTTGTCAGGGATGATAATTCACTCTTCCTAAGCCATCCTCCCTCGCCCGCTCCCACTCTTGTGATTCTAGTCATTGCTTGTCTAGCTGCTCCTTCTACAATAATGTGTAGAGATGCGAGGCACAATTGCCTCGATTGCTGCTGTCGTACTTGTTCACATTGCGCCTGTAATGTTTATGCACGCCAGGCGGTGTACTTTGTTGAGATTTGCAACTCTCGCCAGACAGCGAAGTAACTGCTAATATGCAAGTTACTCCAAATGATTATGTTAATGGTAACTATAATTAAATCTACTCCTTGGGACAAGTCGTATCTTTAACACGGTCAAAACGCGCGTTTTAAGTCGCAAAATGTCCGACCCAAAAGGAATTAAACAAAAATGAACGCTACTTTATAAGTGGAATATTGTGAGTTTGTTTTCATGATTATTTCATTCCCTTTTTACGCTTTAAAAACCCTAATTAACCCCGTTTCTTCTAGAAAAGTTAAAGAGTTTCAAGAAAACTAAAGGAAGAAAGTTTGAATCAAAAAAATCAACATTGAGAACCGTTAATTCAAGTAAAATCAATGCAAAGTGCATTGGAATTAGGACCTACTACACTCATACAAGGTACATATTTTACAAATTTAATTAATTACCAAGAGCATTTGAGTTCCAATGCCAGTCGAAGCTCACATTGTCGACAGGCAGGCTAATCCAAACAAAATTGCAGTTCCTGAAATCTACTTAATATCAAATATTTACTTTTAGATAAATCGGTTAAATGCGTGATCCCCTTTACCCTTTCCGGAGGACAATTAGACAAAAGGATATTCTCAAAACAGACGACCAGATCACTTCAACGAGATGTAAATGTAAATTGCTGGATTCTTACAGGAATTAACTGGAGACGCATTAACATATTTTGAAGTTGCCAATGATACACAGATAGAGGCTACAAATGAGGAAAGCGTTAATGAGCAACACGAAGAGTCTTATTTGCTGTAACACATCAATTGACAGATAGGCAGGTTGAGGAAGGAGGACAGATTGCAGAACAGTTGCCTAAGCTTCAGACTCAGAAGTGACATTTAAAAGCAAATCTTTTGAAGATATTTTGTTAGCCCTCGTTAGAAATACCAATCAGCATGATGTTCCTAGACCTAAAGAATATAAAATAACACTGGTGGAGAAGCTATAACTACAAAGGAATACGTCAAGAAACATGAAAAAGAAAAACAGTAGAAGGAAGAGAAGGAAAATAATCGCAAATTAAAGAAGGAAAATAAGACATCAAGGGCATCTAATACTGCAAATAAAAAGAAACCCAGAAAAGCATTGGAAAAAATAGGTTCTAGTGGTGGATCATCACATGAAGATTTGAAACTCTCATTAGAAAGCGAAGTAACTGCTAATATAAAAGGTACTCCCAATGATTATGTTATCGTTAACTATAATTGTATCTACTTCTTAGGAATGGTCGTGCCTATAGAACAGTCAAAACGCGCTTTTTCAGACAGTCGCAAAGTTAAACGTCAAAACAGGACAAGAGACGCAAGAAACTGTAAGAAGAAAATTTGAATCACAAAATCAACCAAGCAAAAGAGAGCAATGATAATAAACAATCTAGGAATTTGGCTAATAAAATGCAGTTGCCCAAAAATTCAGTATCAGGATCCCATGCAAGGTATATATTTTTACAAATTTAATTAAATATTAGACCATTCAAGTTCAAATTACAATCCAAGCTCACATTGTCGACAAGCATGCTCTCGAAATAAAATTGGAGTTTTTGAAATTCACTTAGTAAAGCAATTACCTGCGTGACCCCCTTCACGCTTTCCGGAGAACAATGAAGTAAAGTGATATTGTCAAAACAGATGGCCAGATCATTTTATCGAGATGTAGATGCAAATTGCTGGATTTTACCCGGAATTAATTGGAGAAGTATTGATGTATTTTGTACTGTGATTAATATCATATCATATGTGTGCCCTGTTTTGAAATTTGAGCAATACTTAAACACCTGACAACCAGAAGTTGCCGTTAATACACAAATAGGGGCTGAAACTGAAAAACAGTTTACTAGGCTGCAAACTTAGACGTGACATTTAAAAGCAAATCTGACGATATTTTGTTAGCCCTGGTTAGAAATACCAACCAACATGATGTTCCTAGACCTATAGAACACGAATTAACAGTGGTAGGGTGCAAATTAAAGGGGGACAAATAAAAAATCAAGTGCATTTAATGCTACAAACAAAAAGACACCTAGAAAGATATATATCAAATGTAGAAGCAATTACCAGCGTGACCCTCTACACGCCTTGCAGAGAACACTGAAGTAGAAGGTGTACGTCAAAAGAGACGGCCAGTTCATTTCAACGAGATATGGATGTGAATTGCTGGATTTTACCCGGAATTAAACCAGGACAATTGGCGCGAGACGCGATTCCTAAAATGTCAGACCCAAAAGAAATTAAACAAAAATTGACGCTAGAGCCGAAATAATGTTGACATAAACCCATAAATAACTTCCACCATGCAGTAACAATTAACAACAAGTAACATAATGTGAGTTTGTTTTCATGACTATTTCATTCCCTTTTTACCCTTTAAATGCTCTAATCAACCGCGATTCTTCTAGAAAAATTAAAGACACTCAGGAAAACTAAAAGAAGAAAGTTTGAATCACAAAATCAAAATTGTGAACACCTAATTCAAGCAAAAGAGAGTAGGACATTTGGCTAATAAAATGCAGTTGCCCCAAAAATCAGTATAAAATGCATCGAAATTAGAATCTACTACACCCATACAAGGTATACATTTTTAGAAATTTAATTAAATACCAGGCCATTCAAGTTTAAATGTCAATCGAAGCTCACATTGTCGATAAGCATGTTCTCGGAATAAATTTGAAGTTCCTGAAACCTACTTAATATCAAACATTTACTTTTAGGCAAAGCAATTACATGCGCGACCCCCTTCCCCCTGGGCGGAGGACAATAAAGTACAGGGATATTGCCAAAACAGACGGCCAGATCACTTCATCGAGATGTAGATGTAAATTACTGGATTTTATTCGGAATTAATTAAAGAAGTATTAATATACTATGTGCTATATTAATCTATTAATCTACTAACCCTTCTAACTGGATAGTAATTAATATTATCTGTACTATGATTATTATTTGAAATACCCTTCTTATTTAAGCCTTATTTTGAAATTTAATTAATATTCCATAAAATTATTCTCAGGGGGTACCTCTTCCTTACCTTTAGTGTATTATTCATTTGGTACCTGGACTCAGTTCGTAACTGGGATTTTCATTGTTCCTTCACCCTTAGCGGAGGACCATGAAATAAAACGATATTATCAGATCGCATCAACGAGATGCAGATGTAAATTGCTGGATTTTACCCGGAACTAATTGGATAATTATTAATATTCTCTGTACTATGATTAATATTTGAAATACTCTTCTTATGTACCTTATTTTGAAATTTAATCGATATTCGAAAAATTAGTCTCAGGCAGTACCTTCCTTACCTTTAGTGTATTATTTATGTGGTACCTAGACTCAGTTCGTAACTAGGATTTTCATTATTTCTTCATTTTTGGCGGAGGACAATGAAGTAAAAGGATATTGTCGAAATAAACGGTCAGATCACTTCATGGAGATGTAGATCTAAATTGCTGGATTTTACACGGAATTCATTGGAGAATTATTAATATTTTCTGTACTATGATTAATATTTACTCTTCTTATATGAATCTAATTTTCAATTTTGTCTTCTCTTTATACACTTTAAAAGCCCTTATCAACTTTGTTTCTTCTAGGAAAGTTAAATAGACTCAAGAAAACTAAAAGAAGAAAATTTGATTCACAAAATCAACATTGAGCAAATCAAGCAAGAGACAAAGGATAAACCATCTATAAAATTAGCTAATAAAATGTAGTTGGCCCAAACATCGATATAAAATGGATTGGAATTAGGATCTACTACACCCATACAAGGTATACATTTTACAAATTTAATTAACTACCTGACCATCCAAATTCAAATGTCAATCGAAGCTTACATTGTCGACAAGCAGGTTCTCGAAATTTATATGAAGCTGCTGAAACCCACTTACTTTTAGATAAAGCACATGCATGCGTGACCCCCTTCACACTTTCCGGAGGACAATGAAATAAAAGGATATTGTCAAAATAGACGGACAGATCGCTTCATCGAGATGTAGAGGTAAATTGCTGAATTTTACCCATAACTAATTGCAGACTTATTAATATTCTTTGTACTATGATTAATATATGAAAATAAACTTCTTATGTGTGCCTTATTTTAAAATTTGACCACCTATCACAAATTCTATGGAATAGCAAGTTACGTCCACTGCGAGTTAGAGGCTGCTGTTCTGAAATCAGAATCAACCGCAAATGAGATACATGAGGTTATTGTAGAAGTTGGCGAAACCACAATAAATAACAAACCCTCCAAACCCTTGACCATCCAGCCATATATGTCAAAGATCTAAATAACCACCACGAACTCTGGAAGTATAGGGAGTCGGACCAGAATGGAGAAGACCTTGTGAAGTGGGCGGAAGATCAAAATGCCTACGTATTTTTCGACGCCAAAGATGGGTGTACATTTAAATCAGCATCGTGGGGAACCGAAACCTGCCCTGACATATGCTTCGTCTCAACTGATAGCAATGGCCAACCTCTGCCTGCATCTCGTAGGGTCCTTGATGATTTCCCCGCACTCCCAACATCGACCTGTGATCATAGAAGTGGGGTTAAACATACCCCCGTCCTAGATGGAACTTCGGGAAAGCCAAATGGTCTAAGTTTACAGAAAATCTCGATGGATAGAGCCAAAGTACCAGAACTACAAAAGATTCGTTGGTGCGTCAATAGGTGCAGTTAATGCCAGTATTCCCAGAGGGTTCAGGAAAAAATACATCCCAGGATGGAGCTAAAACTGCGAACAGCTATACAGGCAGTTTTTTGAGAATGGCGACAGGGAAATCGGGGATGAACTGTTGCATAGTTTGAATGCAGCCAGACGAGCTAAATGGACAAAGACTGTTGAGCGGTTAGACTCTACAAGATCTAGCCGTAAAGCATGGCCATTACTGCGAAAACTGGGTGGTGGGAGCAAAAGCTTACATGTATCTAGCTCCATCTCACCAAACGTGATTGCAACTCATATCACTAAAACATCTAGAGCCCCAAGAGATCGAGCACACACTACTAGAGTTAAAAAGGAGCTTACAGAACTCGAACAGGCATCCGAAGATAACACGCTATACAGCCAACCCTTCACAACTGAAGACATTTCCATGGGACTGAAAGATGGGAAAGCTGGAAAAGCCCCAGGCCCTGATGGTATACACCTAAAGTTTCTTCTCCACTGCGGAAGTTATGCTAAAGGGTGGCTAGCAAGATTATTCACCGATATACTACAAAGAGGAAACATGCCTCACCTCCTAAAAAGGGCAAAAATCGTCGCCTTACTTTAGTAAGGCCAGGTTTTAACCTGGCAAACCTAGCAATGATCCTCAGAGCTACAGTCCTATAGCCCTACCTAGCATGATCTACAAGCTCCTCGAAAAGCTCATATATAATAGGATTAGTCAAACCATTCTTGAAAACATTCCAATCGACCAAACCGGAGCTGCACGGACCAAGTCCTTTCTGTAACTAGTTACTGGCTTCCAAAGAAAACTGAAAACATCGGTAGTGTTTGTCGACTTAACTGCAGCATACGACACTGTATGGAGGCAAGGACTAATCTTTAAATTCCTCCAAATCATACCCTGTCTAAAAACAGCTAATCTCATAGATCAAATGCTCAGTAACAGACCTTTTCAAGTTACTTTGGGCAATAACCAAAGAGGGTCAATTAAGCTCAATAACGGTCTCCCATAAGGCCCAGTGCTAGCCTCACTACTTTTCAACCTATATATTGCGGATATGCCTGCGACTACATCAGGAAAGTTTGGATATGCCGACGACTCGACTGAGCGATAGCCACACAAGACAAGAGCATGGTAGCCAGTGAGGAAATACTGACTAGGGACTTAGTAATTCTAGCAAATTATTTTCGTAATGGAGGCTCCAACCCAGCTCAATTAAAACAGAGACCTCGTGTTTCCACCTTAATAATAAACTAGCCAACAACCATCATTCAGAAACTCTGTGGTACCACTTGGGGTTCCACAGCTTCTACCCTCCGCTGCTCTGCCTTGGGGCTAGTACACTCCGCTGCAGAGTACTGCTCGCCAGCATGGCTTAATAGTGCTCACATCAAGAAAGTGGATGTAGACCTAACCGCACAATGCGAATCATCTCGGGAACGCTAAAGTATACTCCCACTCATTGGCTGCCAGTGCTGAGTCATATTCCACCACCACACCTGCGCAGACAAAATGCACTAGCCAGGGAGTACAAGAAAATCCAAGCGACCTTGCAGCTGCCCATTCACTCAACATCCGATGGCATAGAACTTAATGGGCTACGGTCCAGACATCCTGCCCTCGTTAGGGCAAAAAGCTTACAAGATTCCGGCTTTACCCTCATTGAGACATGGCGAACGGAATAGGAAGATAAGGCTCCAGATCACGTCCGAAATGTACTTAACATCAATGTCAAAATATCGGGATTTGACTTACCCCGTCAAACATGGTATAGTCTCAACAGGATTAGAACAGGACACGATCGATGTGCGGATTCGCTCCACAAATGGGGAAAAATACCATCCCCACAGGGTGACTGTGGTGCCAACAGACAAACGGTCCACCATATTATACAGGAATGCCCTCTGAGATCCTACCCTGAACGCGACCCACAGTGCAATTGAATATATTCTAGACCTACGTATATGTGATTAATGTTATATGTATTTGTGTATTTATATTTTATTTATATTACTGTCTTTCTCTCTGTGATTTGAAGGTACCATACGCTAAATAATTAAATTTGAAATTTGATTTATATTCCGAAAAGCTAGTCTCAGTGAGTACCTCTTGCTTACATCTAGTGCATTATTTGTTTGGTACCTGGACTCAGTTCGTAACTGGGATTTTCATTGATTTCGTCAGGTGAGTTGCCTCTCGTTTTTTTAAGCGTCGTCATTTGGTCATTTTGTGTCTCCAGGTAGGTGGTTGCTAATTTTGCCTTATTTTCATTGCAGAGGTTCTGTCTCGTCCACATATTGAGCAACCAAGCTGATTTCAGCATTCTAGCAGATCTAACCCAAACCTTCACTGGTAAAATATTGTTTATCTTTGTTTTTGTGTGTATTAGTTGCTCTGTCTGTAAATATTCCTAGCTTTGGTTTTTAAACAAAAACCTTGAATATGTGGATGCTTGACCGTTTTTTTTCTTCGTGAAGAGTCGGTCCTTCCTATCTTCTTTGATGTGACAAGTCCCTCGTGTTTGTCTGTCTCGTGGGCATGGAGGAGTCTATCCTTTAGCGAGAGTTCATTATGTTCGATCATGTACATTTCCTTCTGGGAGTTGCCTGAAGGGCTGCCCAAGAGATCCTGTTGATGATTAGCCCAGCAAAACGACCCGTGTTCATTTTTTACGTTCTAATTACTAATTAATTTATGCCCATATAGACAATATCAATAATTATTCTTTGCTTGATTATGAAAAAATAAAATATTTTCAGTTTAATGTTATGGACCCAAGCAAAAATGGGACAAGAGCAAGAAAAGTTATAATATGCATAAATTAAATGTAGACGATGTAGGTAGGAGTAAGAGCATTTATTTTCCATCACTTTTCAATTCGTAGATTCTGGTAAGGAACAAATCATTATATACAATAAGGGAAACACTGAATGCCAATTTCTCCAAATACCAACCAGCCAGCTTATATTCTTAAGCACATTTAACCATACAGTTTACATTTAAATCCGATCCTGCCAGTCACCGAAACTGCTAACTACGATGACGAATATTAATAAACATCGCACAATAAATAACGCGGGGGGCGTCCAGAGGGGTAGGGTAGCGGAAATCGGGGGAATAGAGGAAAAGTCCCTTGTCCTTCATCGGGACACGCACCGCGTCTTTACTAATCATTAGTTATCCCTTACAAGCCAAGATGTAAACCCTTTGCGTAATTAATCACATAAAATTCTGAGCCTCACAGATTGAGCAAACATCGGTAAATCTCCCTAATATATGTTCGGCGAGGACAAAAACTGATGGTTACGGTAACGGGAAGACGGGAAAATTGCCACAGAGATACATGACATGACCGTTGTGTCATCACGAAAACTAATTTTTAATTGTTAATTTCAACAACAGATGTTGTTCACAATAAAACAATTTATGCATTTATGCCAATACACATTTTTTTTAAACGTCGCTGTTACTTTAAGCCACAACTCCGAAACCCTGGTTGTAAAATTAATCCTCTACACCGTTGCCCAGCTGGTTCCAGTATCTTTTTCTTATGGCGAACCAACCTTATAAATTTCCCTTTGACACGTAAATAATTGCGCCCGTTCTCGAAATTATATTAATACTATCAGTAGTTTTGATTTATCGGAGCGCCCCATCGAGAAACACTCGGTAGGAGGCAAACCACCGGACTACGCCCCTGTAATCGATTTGTATACTTTACAATATCGGTCGGTTTTCATGACTGGACAAAAACGAATTATTGTTGGGGAATTTCAATAATTTAACCCACGAACTTTTATTAGAAAAGCAAGGTAAATTGGCAACAATGTTTTTAAAAAACTATCTGAAACTATACCACCCTGTTTCAATTTGTCTATTCCCTTAACGTTATTCTTAGAGCTAGAGCCAACAAGTATTATGCTATTGTTGAATTCATAAAGAAATACGCGTTCGGAATTATTTCCGTAAAAATGGGACAACTGACAACAGCGCAATTACTACCGCAAAATCCCAAATGATCAACTACGTCGTGGCACAAAATTTGAATTAAATCAATGTCCTGTTTTACGAATTATTTCGATTTAACTAATATGATATATATTTTTCATGAAAAACGTTAAGCTAACACAATAAACATTCCGAAAATACTAAATGCACAAAATTAAAAATAAAGATTTGAAAAGCATTAAATTATACAATAAAGATAAGCAAATTTAGAATCAATAAACATGGATCTGAAGAGGTGAACGAACGAATTAAAGGGCCCGCAAACAGGCCGGATTTAGCCCTTGTAAGGTTACCCAAACGACCCAGATTAATCCAGAATAGCAGAATCTTTATAAGAGAATGAATAATAAAGCTTAAGATTCGCAATAAAATGGAGGCTCAAATGAAACGTTTTATTTTTTTTAATTAATTACTCCTTTAAATTACATTTTTAGTTTTTAAACAATTATTACATATTTAAAAGAATTTAATCCAATAAAAACATAAAAACGAAAAAAAAATAAAATAACAGTTCAAAACTATTAGAAGGCACATAAAAAATATTACAATGCAAATAAAACTCTGTTTATAAAAATCATAAAAACCAAAAAAAAAGCATAAAACCTTAAAAGAATGCTTAACAAACGCGCAAAATAAATAGAAAAAGAATAAACGTTACAGCAATATTATAAATGTCAAGAACATTAAGTTAAGGAAAAACATAAAAGGGCGATAAACAACACAAAATAAATTGAGGTCCCTTGTAGTTTAAGAAAATATGTCAAACTCAATCAATAAACAATAAAACAATAATATGGAATTGAGAACATTGAAATGTATAAAATAAAACCATAAATTGCAGATAAACAAGCACAAAAAATCATCACTAACCCAATAGAAAAACTATAGGTTGGATTAGTTTGGGTTAGCTTATTAATTGGTACATATTTTGAAAAGAAATCAGACAAGAAACAATAAATCAAGGTTATAAAAACGGAGAAAAGAAAAATTAAAACATAGAAACAAATACTCATAAAAATATTATATTATAAATGTTTTAAAAACGTAAAACTTCCAAAGAATGATTAGGAAACTCGTAACATGAATAATAAAACAATAAACGTTACAACAATACCAAGAACATTAAATTAAAAAAGTATATAAATAAAAAGACGATAAAGAGACACGCATAGCAATATTACATTAAAAATAAATTGACGTTCCTTGTAGTTTAATAAAACATGTCAAACCCAATCAATAAACAATAAAACAAAATTATGAAATAAAAAAAAATTATAAGATAAATCCAAAACAGAATGACAAACAAGCACACACAAAACCATAGATTCCACCTAGAACACAAAAAAAATCGAAGGAAATAGAGAATCCCAAAGAAAATCGGGTTAATTACTCCTTTAAATTACATTTGTAGTTTTTAACAATTATTAAATATTTAAAAAAATTTAATCCAACAAAAAAAGTATGAACATTATAAAAACCAAAAAAAAAAAATTCAAAACTATATTAGAAGGCACATAAAAACTATTACAATGCAAACAGAACTTTGTCTAAAATAATAATAAAAACTAAAATTTAAAAAGCACAAAACGTTAAAAGAATACCAAACAAACGCGCAAAAGGAGTAGTAAAACAATAAACGTTGCAACAATATTTTAAAAGTCAAGAAGATTAAGTAAAAAAAAACATAAATGGGCGGTAAGCAATTGAGAACATTAAAATGTATAAAATAAAACCATAAAAGGCAGATAAACAAGCACAAAAAATCATCACTAACCCAATAGAAAAACTAAAGGTTGGGTTAGTTTTAGTTAGCTTATTAATTGGTACATATTTTGAAAATAAATCAATCAACAAACAATAAATTAAGGTTATAAAAAACATAGAAACAATTACACGTAAAAATATTATATTATAAATGTTCTAAAAACGTAAAACCTTCAAAGAATGATTAAGAAACTCGTAAAAAGAATAATAAAACAATAAACATTACAATAATACCAAGAACATTAAATAAAAAAAGTAAATAAATAAAAAGACGATAAAGACACACGCATAATAATATTACATTAAAAATAAATGGACGTTCCTTGTAGTTTAAGAAAACATGTCAAACCCAATCAATAAACAATAAAACAATATTACGAAATTAATAAAGAAAAGTTATAAAATAAATCCAAAAAAGAATGATAAGCAAGCACACAAAAACCATAGAGTTCACCTAGAACACAAAAAAATCAAAGGAAATAGAGAATCCCAATAGAAAATCGGGTTATTTACTCCTTTAAATTACATTTGTAGTTTTTAACAATTATTACATATTTAAAAAAAAATTAATCCAATTAAAAAAAGTTAGAACGACATTATAAAAACCAAAAAAAAAAATCAAAACTATATTAGAAGGCACATAAAAAATATTACAATGCAAATAGAACTTTGTCTATAAAAATCATAAAAACTAAAATTTAAAAAGCATAAAACCTTAAAAGAATGCTTAACAAACGCGCAAAATAAGTAGTAGAACAATACGTTGCAACAATATTATAAAAGTCAAGAACATTAAGTTAAAAAAAAACATAAAAGGGCGGTAAGCAAGACAAAATAAATTGAGGTCATTTGTAGTTTAAGAAAATATGTCAAACTCAAACAATAAAGAATAAAACAATATTATGGAATTGAGAGCATTAAAATGTATAAAATAAAACCATAAAAAATCATCACTACCCCAATATAAAAACTATAGGTGGGATTAGTTTGGGTTAGCTTATTAATTGGTACATATTTTGAAAAGAAATCAAATAAGAAACAATGAATTATAGTTATAAAAACAGAGAAAATTAGAATTAAAACATAGAAATAAATACACATAAAAATATTATATTATAAATGTTTTAAAAAAGTAAAACCTCCAAAGAATGACTAAGAAACTCGTAAAATGAATAATAAAACCATAAACGTTACAACAATATTAAGAACATTAAATTAAAAAAGTAAATAAATAAAAACACGATAGAGTTTAAGAAAATATGTCAAACCCAAACAATGAACAATAAAACAATATTATGAAATTAAGAAAAAAAAATTATAAAATAAAACCATAAAAAAAGATATACAAGCACACAAAAAACATTCCACCTAGAACACAAATATTTGGAAGGAAATAGAGAATCTCAATAGAAAATTAATAGGTTGGGTTAGCTTGTCAATTGGCTTTAATTGGTACATATTTTGAAAAGAAATCAAAAAAGAAACATTAAAATAATGTTATAAAAACCGAGAAAATTCAAATTGAAAGAATAAAGACATATACACATCAAAATATTGTATTATAAATAATTAAGAATAATAAATCCTTAAGAGAATTGTTGACAAAGTCGCAAAATAAATAGTAAAAGAATAAACGTGACAAGAATGTTATAAGAACCAAGAGCATTATATTAAAAAAAAATTAAAAAGGCGATAGACAAACACATATAATAATATTACATTACAAATAAATTGACGTCTCTTATAATTTAACATCATGTCAGACTCAACCAATAAACAATTAAACAATATTATTAAATAAAGAAAAATATAATGTATAAAATAAAACCATAAATGAAGGATAAACAGGCACACAAAAAAATTAGATTCCAACTAGAACACAACAATTTTGAAGGAAATTAGAGAAACTCAATAGAAAAACTATAGGTTGCATTAGTTTGGGTTACCATATTAATTGGTACATATTTTGAAAAGAAATCGAACAAAAACCAATAAATTATAGTTATAATAACGGAGAAAATTAAAATTAAAGTATAGAAACAAATACACATAAAAATATTATATTACAAATGTTTAAAAGGCATAAAGCCTCAAAAGAATGATTGACAAACTCGTAAAATAAATAGTAAAGCAATAAACGTTTCAACAATGTTATAAAAACCAAGAACATGAAATTAAAAAATAAATAAATAAATAAATAAAAATACGATAATAAATTGATGTTCCTTGTAGTTTAAGAAAACATGTTAAACCCAAACAATAAACAATAAAACAATATTATAAAATTAAGAAAAATAAAATGTATAAAATAAAACCATAAAAGAATGATAAACAAGCACACAAAAATCATTAGATTCCACCTAGAACACAACAAAAATATTTCGAAGAAAATAGAGAATCCCAATAGAAAAACTATAGGTTGGGTTAGCTTATTAATTGGTACGTATTTTAAAAAGAAACCAAACAAGAAACATTAAACTTATGTTATAAAGGCCTAGAAAAATGAAATTAAAACAGAAACAAATACAAATAAAACTATTACGTAATAAATGTTTATAAAGCGTTCAAAAGAATAATTATTAACAAACTCACAAGTTAAATAGTAAATCACTAAACGTTACAACAATGTTATAAAAACCAAGAACATTAAATTAAAATAAAAACATAAAAGAGCAATAAACAAACACACATAAAAATATTACATTCATTACAAATAATTTGACATCCCTTGCAGTTTAAGAAAACATGTCAAACCGAAACAATAAACAATAAAACAATATTAGGAAATAAAGAAAAATTAAATTTATAAAATAAAACTATAAATTAATGATAAAGAAGCACACAAAAAACATTAGATTTCACCAAGAGCACAAAAAAAATATTTCGAAGAAAATAGAGAAACCCTATATAAAAACTATAGGTTGGGTTAGCTTAATACGTACATGTTTTGAAAACAAACTAAAAAAGAAACTTAAAATAATGTTGTAAAGAACGAGAAAATTGAAATTAAAGAATAAAAACTTATGCACATAAAAATATTACACAAATGTTCAAAAATCATGAAACCTCCAAAGAATGATTAACAAATTCGCAAAATAATTAGTAAAACAATAAACCTTACTACAATGTTATAAAAACAAGAATATTAAAAAAACATAAAAGGGCGATAAATTGACACACATAGTAATATTACATCAAGAATAAATTCTTTAGGGAAATATGTCAAACCCAAACAATAAAGAACAAAACAATATTATGAAATTAGGAAAGTTAAAATGTATAAAATAAAACCATAAATGTAGGAAAAACAAGCAAACAAAAAACATTAGATTCCAACTTAAACACTACAAAAATATTTGGAAGAAGACCCAATAGAAAAGCTATGGGTTTTATTACTTCTTTAAAATAATTATCTTTAAATGGTACATATTATAGCCAAAAAAGAAAAATTAAAATAATGTAGTAAAAACAGAGAAAATTATTAGAGAAGAGAAACAAATACACATAAAAATATTATGTTATAAATGAATTGACCATCCTCTTAATTTAAAGAATTACGTCAAACCTAAGTAGAAAATAATATTATAAAAATCGAAAAAAAATAAAACTAAGAAAACAAAACCTTAAAAGAATGATGCACAAACACACAAACAAAAATATTAGGTTACAAATAGAACGTTATAGAAATGTTTTACGGAAAATGGAGAGACCCGATGGGTTTTATGCTTTATTACTTCTTGTAGATTTCTAATTGTAGTCAGTTGGTTCATATTAAGGAAAAAAAAAATTTTTAACTAACCCAAACATTAAAGTAATACTAAAAAAAATAAAATAAAAAAAAACATGAAACAGTAAAAGAATAATTAAGAAAGTTGCGAAATAAATATTGAAACAATGTTATAAAAATAAAGAAATTAAAAAAATCGTAAAAGTTGGATAAATAAACACGCATAAGATTATCAACTTGCAGTTTAAGAAATTACGTCAAAACCAAACAATATTATAAAATAAAAAAAAACCAAATAAGATAACAAAGGAAGAATAAACAAGCATACAAAAAAATAGACATCAACTAAAATGGAACAAAAATTTGGGAAGGAAACAGAGAAAAAGTTGTTTTCTAAATTTGAAAAAGGATTTAAAATCTTTGCATGCTGATGTTTTTCATCAAATACGCTCATCTGCATTGTGATAGAAAACACGCCTAATCCAGATAAAAAATATTTAAAAAATCATGTTATAAAAGCCGGGAAAATTTAAATTAAAAATATATCAAACGTAGACAAAAATATTAATGTAAAGACATAAGTCAAACCCAAGCAGAAGTATTAAACTAATATTATAAAGACCCAAAAAAATAAAACTTAAAAAAATTAAATTTTGAAACAACGATAAACAAACACACAAACAACTGAATTCGTTTGCTTTTTTAGGCAGGAATTTCAGTTGGAAACTCTGACGACTTCTTCCTGAGTAACTTTCGTTCAGATTTAGCTTGCCTTGAATTCGATTAATTTTTGAATAACCTTTGGTTACTTCCTTTTAGTTTAAGTTACTAGAAGTTCCATCGAAGAAGATTCTGGGCGAGCTCGAGGTGAAAGCGGCAATCGTCTCTTCCTATTGATGTCTGTCTTGATTTGAATGTGTTTTCATTTACTGGTCAATTTTTAGAAAGTTCTATGTATTAAAAACAGAAGGTACTTCACTCTAGGAGGTTCAAAATTAATACCTCGAGTAAGTTCGAGTTGCAACATCTGATGATCTCTTATTGAGATAGGTTTCGTCCAGGTTTATTTTGCACTGAATTCATTTCCTTTTTAGGCTTAACTAAAGCTATTCTTTCCAACACTAAAGAAGGTGTCACACTCCGGATGAGTTTCAGTTGAGAAATCTGACTTCTTCTTCCTGAGTAACTTTTGTTCAGATTTATTTTGCCTTAAATTCGTTCAGTTTTTGGAGTCAGCACTGGTTAGCTCTATTGAGTTAAAGTTACTGAGAGTTTCACCAAAGGAGGCCCTAAACAAGTGTTAAGCTATGATGATCTCTTTCGCAGAGTTACATTTCGTTCCTTCGAATTATTTTGGTATCCGAGTCAGCTTTGGTGAGCTCTTTTTAGTTAAGGTTACTAGAGTGTCCACAAAAGAAGGTTCTGGAGGTGAGTTAGAAGTTGAAATGTGATCGCCTATTCCTACGATACGTTTCGTTCAGACTTATCTTGCCTTGAATTCCTTTGGTTTCGTTGGTTATCTCGTTAAATTAAGGTTACTAGAGTCTCCATTAAAGGAGGTTCTGTAAAAAGTACTCTGGATGAGTTCGAGATAAAAAATATGGTGCGTTTCGTTCAGGTTTATCTCGTTTTGAATCTCTTTGTTTTCCGTATCTCTCCCAGGTAAGCTCTTTTTAGTTAAAGTTATTAGAGGTTCTGGTCTGGAGAAAGCCTTGTACATGACTTAGAGGTGGAAGCTGTAATAGGGGTATTACTAAAGTATATCCATTCAGACTTGTCAAGAGTTCATTTAGTTCTTGGATTAGCTTTATTTAATGAACGTTACTAGAGGCATCATGAATGAGGTGCTGAAAAAAGTTAGAGGTGGAAGCTGTAGCGGTCTTTCCCTGAGGGAGGTGTGTCTTGTCCCCAATCGATTTAATTTAATTTTTGGGTTAGCCTTGAAAAGCTTTTTAAGTGAGAGTTAACAAGTGCTCTAAATGAGGAAGGTTCTAAAAAAAATCACTTCAATTTCAAGTCAATGAGGACGAATTAGGTTCCAATGTTGGGTTTGACCTATCTAATTTCGCTTTAGTGGCTTATAGGCAATTAATCTATATTTAAAGTTAAAAATATTCTTTTTAAATTTAATTTCGTGTGGGGAATGTGGATGAAAGTTAGTTAGAAGTGCTATATTTTACGCTATAACCAGTACTCTAAAACTAATTAACAAAACGCTCAAGCCAATACACCGCTCATTATTTTCACAAGAGTCAGTCATAATTCAATCGTACCACACGTTTATGCGAAATACTCTATTCAATGGTTTTAATGTATTGCACTTCCTTTAAAAATATCTGAAAGAGCATAAAATACCAACACGGACAAACAAATAATTAATTCGTTATCTCCCGCGGTGATCGAACGGAGGTACTACCACATAACTATCAACATTTTTTTGCCAAGTGATGACGCTTTTTATTGATGGTAGGTTACGTACATCATAGGTACTATATGCAAATTGAAAACCAAGGGCCAATATTTTGGTCCGTAAATCGAAGGTTCAAGATTATGTAAAGCCTATAGTACTCGTCGACCGGGTGAGATGGATATTTGACAGCGCAAGCGCAAATGGTACTTTTCTTCGAAAATGGCAGATAGAGAACAGCTGATTCTAAATATCCTAACCTTCAAAATGTCTAGGCTAGTTTAATAGGGCGAGCGAAATAAAAAGAAATTTGAGTGTTTGGTACCAACCGGATAATAAAAGCCGGTATTTAAAATAAATAGAATAAAACGGAAATAAATACGGAGTGCAAGCTTCAGTGGCTAATTCTTTGTCTAAATAAGAAACATTGTAGAGGATGCGCTAGTATTTTATTGCCTCGTATATTTTTATCGTTTCATTATGCGAGATCGAGAGATCGGATTATCTTTCCCAAGATACTTGCACGTATGTTTAGTTTCTCAGATTAAATAGGTTGGTAAAACTTCTCTCATAATAGTTGTCCTTGATGAGTCATTATACCGAGCAGTCACGGAAGTGTTCCCAACGTATTAAATCGGTTATTAAAGCTAGAATCCGACAGGATTAAATTTCCTTTTAATTTTAAAGGTCACCCTGTATATATATTAACATATTTTAGAATTTCATTAAAAATTACATATCCATTACATGACTCATGCAAAAATAAGGCAAGGGTAAAAAAGTAAAAGAGAAATGAGGTAAAAATATAAGAGGATAAGAATAAGGACAAATATATTAATAAGGATAACGATATAGATATAAGTTGAGGGGATATAAATAGATAAAACAGATACAAATAAAGAGAAGAGATATACATAAAAATTGATAAAACGAAAAAATATTGAGAACAAGGGAAAATATAGTAATAAAGGATATTGATAAGGAAAAATATAACAAAACCGATAGAGATTAATAGAATTAAATGTGATAAACTGAAAGGACAGAAAGGTAAACATATAAAAATAAGAAGCTACAAGCACGAATGTATAAAACGATCCAATACAAAGACGCAAGATTCAAATAAAAAAATAGAAACATAAACAGCTACAAACAAAAAAAAAATTAAAATATAACTAGACAAATCAAAAAATAGATAACAAGGTAAATAATTAAAATGATAAGTATAAGAACCAAGATACTAATAAAGAAAAGTGTAAGGGTAAGGATAAGGATATCAATAGAAATATTGATAATGTTGGGGACAGGAAGAGTAGGTAAATTAAAATAAAAAAATAGGCACACATGTACTAAGATGCAAACATGTAAAAATACAAAGGCAAAAAGGAAAATGGATAGAAAATATAAAGAAATAAAAAGGTAAATATTAAGGTAAGGGCAAAAATATTTATTAAGAAATTGGTAATAGATAAAGCTATAGAATTATAGATAGAATTGGGGACAGATTAATAGGATTAAATATAATAAAATAAAAAGAGAAATTATAAATAGGCAAAGCGATAAATATATAGCGAGGTATAAATATAAAAAGGTAATTATAAGAAGAAAGATGCTAAGTGTAAGGGTAAAAATAAAGTTCAATAGAGTTGAGGACAGGATATAAGTAGGTAAAAGTATAACAAAATTAAAACTTAAGAAGATAAATTGAAAAGAAATATGCGAAGGCGCAAGCATACAAAAATACGGTGAAAGATAAACCGATGCAAAAAAGAAAGATAAATAATAGGCAAAAGAGAAAATAGATAATATAGTGAAAATATAAAAAGATAAAAGTCTAAATAGATAAAAAAATATTGACAAAAGGAAAATATAAAAGGATAAATACAGTTTAAATAAAATGGTAAGGAAAGGGATATGGATATCCACCAAGATTTAAATAAAGTTGACCAAAGGATAAATAGATAAAAAGGTAATAAAATAAAAAGGGAAGACGGTGAAAATATGAATAGATATGAAAATACAATAATAATAATTTACAAATGCACCCACGACCAAACATACATAAATACAAAAGCAAAAAGTAAAATATCATCGAGTAGAAAATAGATAGCAAGGTGAAAATATGAAAAGGCCAAATAAATAAAAAATCAATACAAATAAATATTAACTAAACATTAATTAATCTTTGTTAATACGAATAAATGATATACATATAAATTGACAAAACGAATAAATAAAAAAATAAGTATAAACATAAGAGCAAGGATACCAATAAAGGCAAGTGTAATGGTAAGAAAAATGATGATGAAAGCGATAGAGATGAGGACAGATTAATAAAATTAAATGTAATAAAACAAAAATAAAACGGTACAAATAAAAAGGATAAAAATATAAACAGGCAAAGTAAAAAATAGATAGCAAGGTAAAAAATAAAAAGATAAGTATAAGGACAAAGATAATATTAAAAATAAGTGTAAGGGTAAAGATCAAAAGACGAAGTGATACGACGATTCCTAGATGCAAAGATATAAAACCAAAAACAGAGAGACAAACTGATACAAATAAACAGATATAGATATAAATTGGTGAATAGAGAAATAAAATGATGATTATAAGAATAAGGACAAGGATACCAATAAAGGTAAGTGTAATGTGAGGGAAAAGGATAAGAAAACGATAGAATTAAAAGTAATAAAATGAAAAGATAAAAAGGTAAAAATATGAAATGATACAAGATACAAATACAAAAGAAGACAGATATTCATTAAAAATAAAAATGTTGAAAATATAAATAGGTGAAGAGAAACATAAATAACAAGATAAAAATATAACAGGATAAATATAAGAACAAAGTTACTAATAATGTTAAGTGATAAGGATATAGATAGAGCGATGCGTAGAGTTGGGAGCAGCATAAGTAGCTAAAAATACAGTATCATAAAAAGATAGTAAGGTGAAGATATAAAAAGATAAGAAGCTACAATGATAAAAATATATAAAAACGCACATGAACCTACAAAGATGCACACATACAAATACATACAAAAATGAAAAGGCAAAAAGTGTAAGATAAACGGTAACAAATAAGAAAACTAAAAATATTCACAGACAAACTGGAAAATAGAAAAATAAAAAATAAAATGCAAAGTAGATAAAAATATAGGTAAATAAAGATTAATTATGTCTTAATTAATCTTTATTAATACAAATAAAAAGATGTACATATAAATTGATTTTCCTTTAAATTTTATTTACAAGATGGTATTTGGTTTAAAAAGGACGCTTTGAGAGTAATTATAAAATAATTAGCGTGGCTGCACTCTTATGATGTCAATTTAAAAAAAAATCGCTATAATATCCGAGATCTGCCTAAAAAATTAATTAATTTTGATGATGTTCAACACGTTCTTTTCCACGATCTTCCAAGAGCTATTGAAATGGCAAATTATTGAAAAATGGCAAGTACTACTTGAAAAATGGGTCAATTGGAGCCATTCTAGCCCTTGTAAGACAAGAGGATCGAAAAAGCTGAAAATTTCTAGGCAAAAATCATGCTGAATGCTCCCCTGTTTCGAAAATTTCGCCAAAACTAATATGTTAGAAAAAATTTAAAAACATTGATTTTTTGGTGAAAAATACAGTTTTTATTCATTTCTGGACAACACCAAAACCCCTATAAGAGGCCATTTTAGACATGGTGAAGCGTTTTAGAAAGGGTGAGCTCTTTGAATTAAAACCGCTTAATACGGTGAGTAGATAAGCAATGTAGGTCCAACCGCAATTTCCTCTATTTCCCCATCTAAATCTCCATAAGGATATCTAAGGTCCAACCTGCATTTCACATTCACATCCTGTATGATGACACCTGGAGGCCTAAGGCACATCCTTGAAGATGCATGGTTATCAATAACTGAAATAAACTGGTCCAAAATCGCTATGAACCGGTCCTAAACTGCTTGAAGTCGTCATTGAACCGGTTTTGAACGGTTCTGCATACAGGCCTGTATAAAGGTGTATACAGATCTCCATATGATACGATATTTGTTGTTAATTGCTGGTATTTGTTGACATCAAATACGTTTGTTGGTATATAACGCAGCACTGGTATCTTCATCTCCAGACCACTTTAAGCTAAGCATGTGATGAGTGGCAGTAGCAGAATGTATACTGAATTAAATCGACCAGTGGCGTGGCTGAAGAGCGGACGCGAGCCTTTATGGTACGCCACTTATTTGCTCTAATGCAAACGATTTTCTTATTAAAATCGTAGATGTTGGTTATTTATCTACACTTGACCTGTTTTTCTTGCCACTTGACGATTTTGGCCTTGAATTTATCCGATATCTCGGACAGTGTTTCTTTCTCATCATTTAATTATTTGTCCAAGTTTGACTATATTAACACAATTTTATTTAATAGTAAATTTAACTGCATCGGGCAAATCCAAAACCTCAAACTTCTCTCTGTCTCGGCATAATAAGAAAATCCCTCTAATTAATTACCGATTTTTCCTCCACATTTGCTTTTAATTAATTAATTAACTAAAAGCCGTCCGCCATCTTTGGGAGCGCTCGCGTCTTCCGCGTCTCTCATCGTATAAGAAGTATTATTATTTTCCATATAATCGTTAAAACTTCGCTCTATGCATGACTTAACTTTAGCAAAGTATTAATATAGGCAACAAAACTTGTTACAAATTTTCTTTGGGCTACAAGCTTATTTGCGAAATACGCTCCTCTACGATAATAAGTGCTTTACGAGGGACGTGTTAAAAATATCAACCCTGCAGCTACTTGTTGCAAATATTGTAAAATCCTTGATACGGAGTTATAAACTGTAATGTGCTGCAACATTTATTTATTAATTTTTATGTTCCCGAAATGAAATCGATAAAAATTTAGCATATTTTAATTCCTTTAACAATTTATTATCCAATTGTGTTAACATTTCGTAATTTTTATTTTCTTTTTCAGATATTAGATGGAATATAAAGCTCAGATCCCTATATCCATCAGGGGCTCCTGAGCCAATTATAGAGTGTTAACATTTTCGACAGGAATAGGTTTAATATTCAGATCCTCCATTAGATTTCCTTTACAACGAGGGGTCACAAGCTGATATTTGCTTCGAAAATGACGCTTCAGGGATCATTTAAAAAAATAAAATGGCTCCTCTGTGACGTCAGAAACAACGTCCTTTAAATATTTAATGTTTCAAATACGTGCATTTTTATCGGGTTGTATACTAGTTCTAGTCTATTACAGTACTTGTAAAAATTGATTCTTTTAACGTCAAAGAGCAGCCATATTGATTTTTAAAAATGGTGCCTGAAGTGTAATTTTTAAAACAAATGTTACTTTGTGACCCCTCGTTTGACAGAGAATTTTAAGGAGAATTGGAATATATTAAATATATACAGAAAAATTCAAAAAATAAAACACATTTGATCTGAAAATTGTGTCAGATACTAGCTTAAAGTGACTTAGAAATCATATTCAAAAATTCCGATATACAGGGTGCCTAAAAAGTGCCCGAAACATAACTTTTGCAAACAACAAATCTTCGAGTATTGGATTTTTGAAATAACGGATTTTAGAACATTAAGTGTAAGCAAAAAAATGTAATAAAGTTGCTTCGTGTTCAACACACACTTTATTAGGCGTTTCTACTCCTACTCCGATGCTTCTTCCACATTTACAATAATTGCCTGCAAGGGAAACCAAAATGCGTATCCGATAATTTTCCGATATCCCTCGTAAGCTATCAAATTAATAAGGTAGAAAGAGAGGGAAACAAGTGAGAAAAGGGACTTCTTAATCCTTTTGCCGAACGTCTTAGGAAACAAAACATGCAGGATTTTGAGGCGCGCATCAAAAACAAACATCGTTGGGAGCTAATTACAATCAATCAAGATGGCGGTTAATAAAGGGAGCCTGCTGATAAATCCTGATACTTTGAAATTTTGTTATATTAAAGGATTTTGCCAGAGGCGGAGGGTCTATTAACGAAAAAATTATGTTTGGTTCCAGGTATTGTATTTCAGGTACTCTTGCAGGTATAGCAGTAGTTATTACGGCACTTTGATGATTTCTGCGCGCGCAGCCAGAAACATCGGAGAGTACCAACAGACCATGTCAAACACCAACAAACCCTGTTAAGTACTGGTTTATATCAACATTTGCCCACGTGAGCTAGATAATTATTAGGGCGTGGTACCTGTCAACTTTGACATCCAATATCTGTCATAAGACAGCATTTAATAGTAGATGTATCTGTCGAAAAGCTAAAATAGTTTTTAGACAGCATAGAGAGAGAATTTTAGACAGCTTAGACAGCATTTAACAGCAGATATCCGCATACCTGTCTAAAAAGCTGTCTTAGCTGTCTTAAGACAGATGTCAGATGTCAAGGTTGACAGATGCCACGTTATAAAAATTAGCTAGCTCACGTGGGCAGTAGTGTGCTGATGAGAAAACCTACTCAAAAGGAGGAGTGGATCCTGGAAATTAGCTAGCTCAAGTGGGCAGTAGTATATTGATGAGAAAACTCCCTCGAAAGGAGGAGTGAATCACACTCCTTCTTCTCAGGATGTTATTTCATATTCAACACGGTAGAGAAAGAATTTGAGTCATTTCTGTAGTTCCCCTCTTAAGTTGCCAGTTCTCCACTTAAAATTAGTGGCTTATGATGCTTGTAAAATTATATAATAGTTAATAGTAGAAAGAGAGAGAGAGAGAGAGAGAGAGAACGTGGTAGCAAAAAGGAAGTTAAAAAAAATAAAGTAGAAAAACATTCGGAGGAGAAGGAGAAGTTCGATAATTTGATAAGAAATATATCAAAGTTACATACAGGGAGAATCAAACTTATTTCAATATGAGAGCAAATGTTCTTATATATTTTTAAATAAAAAAGATCAAATTTAGCAACAAAGACTAAAAATATATATAAAATGAAGACAACTAAACTTTACTGCATATATATATATATAT
>MU182160.1:427612-440174 GCA_016904865.1 Pissodes strobi
TCCAGATTTAGCCCCGTGAGACTTTTTCTTGTTAGTTTAGATTATGCGGATTTTTACTTCTACCTGATCTGTGGATATAAGAACTTGCGGAATCTCTAGGTCTAGCTCTTTTAATTTTTTCCCTTGCGGTCATTTCGAGGGCATTTTTATATAAAAGAAGCACAACCTGCGAAAATTGAAGACTATGGCAACGAATCTACATCATAAGGACGAGTGTATAATTCTTTACGAAATGACAAGTTTTTAATCATAGATTTCCTAAATCTATGTATTGAACGAGCAGATCCGATATAATGGCCCGCAAGCTCTCATGATCTAGCTTCGTCAAACCTTTTTTTATGTTTTTTTTGTAAAAGTTACTTCTATTATGTATTTTATTAGAAATACAAAATATGATTCAAAACTTAATGGTATATAGATTTCCTGATTATGTCGGGCAGGGAAGTCTGATCAAATGATCCTCCAGATCAGGTTTTCGGGCCATTTAGATAGTGTTTTCTTTATATAAAACACGATCTATAAAAAGTAAAAATTGGTTGAACTAATCCAAACTAATCAAGAAAAAAATCTAGCAGACCTAGATCCGGAGATCTTGCAGGCTATTGTATCGGACCTTGTCGCCCAATTGTCCGATTATGAATACTATCATTAAGGAATTTTAATTTATATTTCGTATAGAATAATTCAACCAATTTTGAAACTTTCCTGATGATGTTTTTAAAACAAATCTCTGTTAGTAATTGGTTACCACATATGTATAAAATTTTGACAGGTTGTGTTTTATAAAAAAAAAAACAACGTGGGCTAGATCTGGAGATTCTCGCTCTTATTAGAAGATATACCATGAAATGTTGTCCCATTTTTTGTATTTATGAGGAAATATGAAGTAGAAGAAGTAAAACTCAAGATAAGCAGAGTAGCCGGAGCTAGATCTGGCGATCTTGCGGGCTATTAGATCATTTCTATCTACTGATTAGGAAACTTAAAATTAAGAAATTATGACTCTTATTTCGAATAAAATGATTCAACTAATTTACGCATTTTATGTGATTGTGCTTTAAATGGAGATAAAAGAATATTATAGATTCGGAGGTCTTGCGGACCATTAGAACCTCCTCACCTGATCCACTGATCAGGAAATCTGCCATTAAGTTTTGACTCATGTTTTGTATATGTATAGAGATACAAAAGTAGAAGAAGTAAAATTCAGATTAAGATTCACCAAGCTCCGCTACAGTGGTCAGCAAGATCTCCGGATTTAGCTATGATAGACTTTTTTTTTGGGTTAGCATGGTTAATCGAATTTTGTTTGATTCTAATTATATATTTCTCTGCACATAGAAAACATGAATCGAAACTTAATGGTTGGTTCACTGATCTGTGGATCGGGCGAGAAGGTTCGATAATGGCCTGCAGGATCTCCGAATCTAGCTCATATAATATTCTTTGTTTGAGACTACATAAAGAGTGTGTTTTTTTTTACAAAAAACAGCATGTAAAAACTCCTTATTTTTACTGCTAGTTCTTCATTTCTTTACCATACATATAGTGGATCAACACCTAAGGTTTTCTGATCTGTGGATCATGTGAGGAAATTTGATATAACGGCCTGCCTAATCTCCGGATCTAGTTTGTTTTCTTTGGAGTCATTTAAAGGGCCTCTTTTTATAAAACAAACAGAGCCTGTAAAAATTGAAAAACTATGGCAATGAATTATTTTTAGAGATATTTCTTTTAAAACGTCATAATGGAAAATTGGTTAGATTTTGTATACGAAATAGGGATTACAATTTTTTAATGATAGTTTTCCTAATAACTGGCCTGCGAGATCTTCGGATTTAGCTCCGTTGGATTTTTTTGGGATAGTTTGGTTATCCAGATTTTTTACTTCTTCTACTATTGTATTTCTTTACAATATATGAATCGCAGATTTCCCAATCAGTCAATTAGGTGAGGAGGACCGACATAATAGCCCGCAAAAGTTCCGGATCTTGCTCCATTAGATTTGTTGGTATCTTTTAAAGAGTGCCAAAAACAAAAAACAAATAAAGAGATAAATTAATTACAATTCATTAATCAATGGATAAGACGAGGAGGTCCGACATAATAGCCCCCAAGATCTCCAGATTTAGCCCCGTGAGACTTTTTCTTGTTAGTTTAGATTATGCGGATTTTTACTTCTACCTGATCTGTGGATATAAGGACTTGCGGAATCTCTAGGTCTAGCTCTTTTAATTTTTTCCTTGCGGTCATTTCGATGGCATTTTTATATAAAAGAAGCACAACCTACGAAAATTGAAGACTATGGCAACGAATCTACATCATAAGGATGAGTATATTATTCTTTACGAAATGAGAAGTTTTTAATCATAGATTTCCTAAATCTATGTATTGGACGATCAGATCCGATATAATGGCCCGCAAGATCTCCCGATCTAGCTTCGTCAAATCTCTTTTTTATGGTTTTTTGGTTAAAGTTACTTCTATTATGTATTTTATTAGAAACACAAAATATGATTCAAAACTTAATGGTAGGTTGCCTGATTCGAAGGTCGGGCAGGGAAGTCTGATCACATGTTCCTCCAGATCAGGTTTTCGGGCCATTTAGATAGTGTTTTTTTTTATATATATATAAAACACAGCCAATAAAAAGTAAAAATTGGTTGAAGTAACCCAAACTAACCAAAAAAATCTAGCAGAGCTAGATCCGGAGATCTTGCTGACTATTGTATCAGACCTTGTCGCCCAATCCACCGATTATGAATACTATCATTAAGGAATTTTTATTTATATTTCGTATCTAATAATTCAACCAATTTTCAAACTTTCCTGATGATGTTTTAAAATAAATCTCTGGTAGTAATTCGTTGCCACATATGTACAAAATTTTGACAGGTTGTGCTTTATAAAAAAAAAACACGTGGGCTAGATCCGGAGATACTCCCTCTGATTAGAAAACATGCGATTAAATGTTGTCCCATTTTTTTCTATTTATGAAGAAATATGAAGTAGAGGAAGTAACACCCAAGGTAAGCAAATTAACCGGAGCTAGATCTGGAGATCTTGCGGGCTATTAGATCAGACCCTCTTATTAAATCTACTGACTAGGAAACTTAAAATTAAGAAATTATGACTCTTATTAGGAATAAAATTATTCAACTAATTTACGCATTTTATGCGATGTGATTTAAATGGAGATAAAAAAATATTATAGATTCGGAGATCCTGCGGATCATTAGAACCTCCTCACCTGATCCACTGATCAGGAAATTGGCCATTAAGTTTTGACTCATGTTTTGTATATGTATAGAGATACAGAAGTAGAAGAAGTAAAACTCAGATTAAGATTCACCAAGCTCCGATACAATGGCCAGCAAGATCTCCGGATTTAGCTATGATAGATTTTTTTTTTTGGGTTGGCTTGGTTAATCTAGTTTTGTCTGATTCTAATTCTTTATTTTTCTGCACATAGAAAACGTGAATCAAAACTTAATGGTTAGTTCCCTGATCTGTGGATCGGGCGAGAAGGTTCTATAATGGTCTGCAGGATCTCATCTAGCTCATATTATTCTTTGCTTACAAAAAAACAGCATGTAAAAACTCCTTATTTTTACTTCTACTTCTTCATTTCTTTACGATACATATAGTGGATCAACACCTAATGCTAGGTTTCTGATCTGTGGATCATGTGAGGAAATTTGATATAACGGCCGGCCTAATTTCCGGATCTAGCCTGTAAAAATTGAAGATCTATGGCAATGAATTATTTTTAGAGATATTTCTTTAAAAACGTCATAATGGAGGTCTGAAAATTGGTTAGATTTTGTTTACGACATAGGGGTTACAATTCCTTAATGATAGGTTTCCTAATCACTGGCCGGCAAGATCGTCGGATCTAGCTTCGTTGGATTTTTTTGGGATAGTTTCGGTATCCAGGTTTTTCACTTCTTCTACTATTGTATTTCTTTATAATGAAAAAACAGTGAGTAAAAATTAAATGGTCAGTTTCCCGATTTAGTGGATCTGGCGTGGAGGCTTGATATAATGACCCTTATAGTTCGCCCATTTATTTGGGGCCATTTAAAGTCTGTGTTTATATGAACTCTGAAAATGACCTTACGGAGTTAAATCTTGAGGACCATTATAGCGGACCTCCTTGCCTCATCCACTAATCATGCATCTGTCATAATTACTCTTAATTTGTCTTATATTTTTCTATCTTTATATATGATACCCTTGAAAAGGGCCCTAAAAATCAAATGAAGCTAGATCCGGAGAATTGGGGGGCCATTATATCGGTCCTTTTCGTCGAATCGACTGATCAGAAAATCATTGATAAGTTTGAACTCAATATTTCTTAATCAATAACAGGAATTATTTTCAAATTTCATTACAACATTTTAATAAGACTTTTCTGGGAATTGTTTTGCATCCTCTAATTCGTTGTCGAAAGTCTTCAATTAAGAGATACTATGCTTCATAAATAAATCAGATCAAAAATAATCAATAAAAGCTCGATCGGGATATCTTGCGAACCATTCTATATTTTCATCTTACCCTATCCACTGATCCTTAAAGAATTGGAATCTATCGTTTTGTACACGTTAATTCAACCTATTTTAAAGTTTCATTATGACGTCATCAAATGCTTGTTTGTCTGAGTGTAGCTCTAGAGTCTCAAATAATAATTCGAAAATCTCTTTTTGTTGCAGGTGGTTTTTTTATACGTGACCCCCTTTAAATAGTCGTAAAAATTAAAATCTAAAGGAGCTAGATCTGGATATCCTGAGGGTCATTATATCGAACCACCCATCATTAAGAAACTGTATCCCATGATTTTGTAAATATGCATGATGGTTGTTTACAAAATAATTGGATATCATCAAATTTCTTTACGACGATCTTAAAGTTTTACCTGGGGGATCGGTTTGCACCTTCTAATTAATAAATTTGTTACCAACGAACGATCCTCAATTAGTGCAAGCTGCATTTTGTAAATATCTCTTGTTAAATGGTCAAAAAGGCAAAAATCTAAAGGCGCTAGATCCGGAGATCTTGTGGGCCATTTTATCTCACGGCGTTTCTTTTCAAATTGACACTTCGTGTAAGTGTCTATTTTGAACCCAATAAGAAGGATATAGTGGCACATTTTATCAAATGCTTTAGATATTATCGGAGTAGTTTAGAAAATTCTTCGCACCTTATAAATATTCAGACAATCCGTGAAATTCAAAGCCTAAGTTTAGAGTTAAGATTACGTACCCGGAACCACTGAACCGAAAAAGCCTTATTTGAATGTATGTATATGTAGTTCTTTTTGCGTTTTCAGGCGTGAAGGAAGTGAGTCGGATTATTTTTATTTTGATTTTATCGGCCTTTAAAGAATCGCATGCCCGCGGGGGGTTTTTAACTCGGGAAAAATTGTTAATTAATTAATTTGTAGTCAATTTGCATTTCCCATAGTTACAGCTACGACTCGAGGCACATTTTGCATGGGAATAAGTTAAAAACTCAAAATCGCTTCTCGAATATATATCCCATATTCCATTCTATATATAAATAAATAAAAAATATTCGATTGATTCTCATTAGCATGGCTTATGCTTTTATATCAGATTTTACGCGATATTAGTGATCCGTCCGAAGCTATACCACAACCCCGGAGCGTAATTTCTTCTTACGATTCGTTAATGATGATGGCGTTCTGATTGATACCCGGGAGGAGCCGAACTGATTTTTTCGAAATTGACTAATTTGAAGAAGGCCTGATGCCCGCCAGGTCCTCTTCCTTAATGACATTTCATTGATGACCCGTGGGAAATATCTTATATGCTTCTTTGTCTTCCGATTTATTGTATTTTAGTTAATATGCCATGTAATTTTAGCAGCACAATTTAGATACGAGTATCCTGTCAGCGAAGGAGAAGATCTCTAACAGACGTTTATTTTTCTCGTTTCCATCGTGCTTTTTCTTAATTTTCATGGCAAATTACATTCGGAAATATCTCTCGATTCCCTTAACAAGACAATCTGTCCATCTCTTCTTTTCGAACCGTTCGCCTCGTCCGTAATAAGCCGCCGCCCGCCCCCCCGAAAAAACATCAGGAATTAAATTTAAATTAAACATTAGGAGGAAATATAAAAGTTGGTTCCCAATTATTGCAATGTCAATGCAAGAGACAGATGGATAATTGTCAAGGGACAGTGGCGGCTTAGATTTTTCTGAAATTGGGATTTCGTAATATCAATTAAATAAATAAACTTTTCTTGGTCGAGAATAAGCATATCTTCTGTGCTCGATCCTGTTCATATGAGTTCCCAGAATACTATTTGGTTATTTGTTCATCATTTGGCCCCCTAGTACTACTTCAACATTTTAATTTTCAGCACTCTCCGTGTCATTTTGATTGGACAGCAGCAGATACCATTTTAAAACCAAAGATGCATCAATATTTCGAATCTCTTCTACTAAATGGCAATGGAATATCTGGGAGAAAATTCGAATTTTTATAGACCTACGCCTTTGTTGATTACTTTTTTTAACGAATGATCTTTTTCGTTGTTTGGAATACGAACGGGAAACAGACGGTTTGCTCTTGACGAAATGCATTCGCTGAAGGCGGTTTTTAAATTAAATTAAAAACGAGACATGAACCTAATGAGATATACAAAAATAAGCTCTAGCTTTTAAATTGGAATATATATACCGGATGACAATGAACTTGGAGTACACGCCAATATTCCGGTAGATCTACAAATGCCAGTTTGAAATTTGGGTATGTTTAAGAAGGTTATTTTCACTTGGTACTACTTTCGGTTTGACCGAAAGTGGTACCTACTTAAATATAACTCCGTTAAGGTTTCTTCTTATTCTAGATCAAATTCCATTTTCTATGACATATCACATGATAACATCTATATTCAAAATGGTGACAATATTGTCACGAATAGTTTTGGAGGTTGACGCGGCTCTTTTCTGAGAAGTTATTAGTACAATGACGGGGGGTCTTAACGCTTCCCTTAATCTACCACTGTATGTTCTATTCGTGAGGACACGCCTTGCTTAACGTGCCGGGGGGTAACTGGGATAGACCGGGCCGAGTTATGTTGGGTAAGAAGATATGATAAAGTAAGCACGTTTGGTTTATAACAATAACAATGTATTAACGATAAAACTTTAACAACGACTATTGGTCAGAAAATGAGATTCTATTATACCCGATTACTAAGGTGCGCATGTTTTTTTAGAGTTGAGGTATTCTTTATAGGTCTTTGTTTACTGTCTTATAATTATAGTTTTTCCAAAGAGTTGAGTTTTATTTAAGAGCACTAGAATGATTCACTAAACTTTTTAACTGACTATTTAGACACTTGTCTTTTTCAGAACTCTGACAAACTTCTTGATTTGACTTTACTACGGTGGTTGTGAAACCCCTAGTCCTAGCAGTCGTCAAATGACTAACCGGTACCAGGTTTGGTAAGGAATAAAGGAGTAGAACCTAAAGCAGCAGCTTAGGAGCGAATAGAACCCGGGGGCAGCTGTATAGTTAACTTGGGAGCTGGTTGTGGTAAAAACAAAGTCTGAAGAACTGAAGGTTCGGTAGCGTATTTATATAATAAAAACTGCTGACCATTGCTTGCTTAAGGTTAAAAGTCGCTCCCGTTGATTGCTCGCCTTGTTTATAGTTTGCCTTTAATGTGTATATAACAATCTCTAAGTTCAAGTTCAAACTTAGGACAGGGTGATAATTCTTTAGTAGCTTATGCAATTTAGTAGATTACACGTTCCCCCGCCCTCTAAAATGTTGGTCCCCAACATTAATACGACCTCTATGGCCCAAAAAAGAAAGACCTCAATTCGAAAAAGCTTGTCGCATAATACTATATAATATTACAGCTTATACAATATAAAATTCCATCAGTGGTCTTGTTACTTTCTGGATCCAGGCTGATCCTTAGTAACTTCCTCTAGCCTCCACTGCAGTCTATATGTCTTATCATTGACATACCATTAAACTGTTTGAGTGTATCATAAGTTAGAGCCTGCTGGAGAGACTAGTATGGAGATCCACTGGTGCTGGGTACATGAAATAAAAAAAAAACATAGTTTTATAAATTGTCTTAGAAATCTTATAACTCTAATTCTAGATTAACAGAGAATAAGTAGAATGTAGAATTCCCCACTAAGTATTTTGCATATTTTAAATGTCTATACTTTACCGTTGACTGTCCAAAAGACGCCTATTGGTCAATCCACGTTTAGACAGAATTTATCAACTCTTTATAAAATACTGATACTTGTATTGTAATGATATCTTGCTTGCATTGAATAATTCAGCCTGCATGGGATGCGTCCACCCCATGAAAGTTGATCTTTGGATTACCACCTTCATCAAAATCATAATATCATCATTTTATAAATTGTCTCGGTAATATTTACAATTCTACAAAATAGTTTACATGACTTATTTCTTTCTAGAATCATACTAGCTGTCTTTGTATTATTTAGTCATAGTAAATATAGACATTTATCAACTTGTACCAATACGGTCCTGTTTTCTTATATTTAACTATATTACCAATATTGCGGATTTGCCCCATCTCTACGTGAGCGAGTATTCGCCGAGTAGTTCTATTGGTCGGACCAGGTCATAGTGCTTCGCTTTCGTTCCTGCTTCCTGCGATTGGTACTCCTGACCCTGTCAAGTCGTCGCCCTCGAACTTTTTGACCTCTGGTAAAAATGCTGTCGTGTCTGTCTCCGTGTATTGCCATTAGATGAGCTGAAGCTAAACAATACAATACATTTTAAGTGCCATGAATATTGAGTATGTGGCGATAATTATACTATGAAATGTGCCATTTTTTGGTCGACTTCTGCCCGCAGACTTGCACATTGACCTGAAATATGATATCGGCACGAGAAATTGACAATCTTAGACACTCATATAAGAGCTAGCTCGATTTGATCTGGAGTATACCTCAAGGTTAGTTATTTTTCAATACTCTACTAGATTATTTAACTCGTTGTCCACTGCTATTAAACTTTCTTCAGTATATTAAAATTTCTTAAACTTCTTTGTTTCCTAAGCATCCGTAGTCGAAGAATGGGGAATCTATCACTGCTTGGCTGAGTCCTCTGTAGGCTGGATTGAGTCCTGACTGGTCCTGGATTGCGGCGAATGCAGTATATTATCAAGGTAAAGTTATATATACATTATTTACAATTTCTCACTGTTTTTATGTACACTTTTCTCTTCGTGGTATTGCTTATATATTTATTTTATTCTATGTTTCTTTTATTTACTTTCCATATCTATCACGAGGCAGTGATAAGTTCTACTATCTATGTATCTATGCTATGCTATCTATCTATGCTTCATTACGTGACTAGCTTTATGTAAAAAATATAAAACATTATATACATATGCACGTATGCTCTCTTTTAAACACACATTATATAAACATCTTTTGCTTATACATTTCTCCATTATTTTACCTTATGTATGCTTTACATACACAACTTTATATTTCCTCACTATGTATGCTACCTTTTAAAACATCTTCTTCTTCTATATTTCTTCAACTTATGTATGCTTCTTCTATATTCTTTATAAACATTTCTTTCTTCTTTTTTATTCTTCATGCTTTACATAAACATTTCTTGCTTATGTAACATTTCACCCGGGAACTTTTCCCTTGAGCTTCTCTGGTACCAAAATATTTGCTCGACTTCCTTGTACGTCAGCCAGCTATATTTCAGTCCGTATATGCTCAACTTTCCGATGCCTAAATTCTTTGCTGTGACGTTCAGATAATTCGTCGTTGCAGTCTTATTTAGGCCGGAGAACACTTTACTTTACTATACTTCCTCGTGTACACATTTATTCCTCCTGTATATCCTCTCAATACACAGTTTTAATGGCAACTAAGTTTTTCCTGCTTTTCTCGATAACGATAACCATGCAATCATGCAACTGATTCATTTACTTGTGCTCTACTATATATATCTTCACATTTTCTTCACCTATTTATTTTGCATATATAGTTCACTAATATTCTCACTAATATTCACTTAACACGACTTATTCTAGCTTTTTTTCCTCATAACTCCTTCTATGTACTATGCTATGTGTATTGTCTATTTATATATAGTTCTTTAACATCCTAAGTGTTTTTATCTATATACTTGTCTTATTAACACTTGGTATATCTTATGCTTATTTATGTTTCACTATATACAACTTTTATTTACACCTAGTTTTTGTGTTTGCTTATTTCTTCTTTAGTTTCTTATTTTACTTGAGTACTTGTACCATATATGATTTTATTTTCCTTATCCTTGTCATTTTCACTAATTTCTCCTGCCTGCTTCTTGCTACATTGTTTCCTTTAGTTTCTCTTATACTAATCTGTTGTATTGCACCATTTTAATATCTCACTGATTTCTTATGAATCAGCTGCTAATTTATTTTTGTATCTTTTTCCTTGCAGATACCGACCTGTCATCGGTTGCACCATGCGGTTCTATTATTGATCTTTCCCAACTAGCGGTGGCGCTTGGATTCAATGACCTTGCAGCTTTTAGCGTCCGCCGCCAGATGGCGACTTGTATTCTGTATATAATTAACTGTATATTTTATAACCTAAAGCAGCTGTATAGCTAACTTTAGGAGCGGATAGAACCCGGAGGCAGCTGTATAGCTAACCTGGGAGCTGGTTGTGGTGAGAACAAAGTCTGAAGAACTGAAGGTTCGGTAGCGTATTTATATAATAAAAACTGCTGACCATTGCTGGCTTAAAGTTGAAAGTCGCTCCCGTTGATTGCTCGCGTTGTTTATAGTTTGCCTTTAATGTTTATATAACAATCTCCAAGTTCAAGTTCAAACTTAGGACAGAGTGATTTTTCTTTAGTAGCTTATGCAATTTAGTAGATTACAATATTAACGATTTTCTTACAAATCAAGTGCATTTCTTATTGTACGAAAAAAAATAGACTCTTTATTCAATTATCTATCCATGTTAAATGTGTATTACTTGAATGAGGTAAAACAGTGGAAAATGGAATATATTAAAAAAGTAACCCTCGTTTATTTGTTGTTTATGTTATTTTATATTTAAGTGTTCTTTTATTACTTTTTATTTTTGTGTTTGAACACCCATTGTTTATCTAATTAATGTTTATCTTTTATTTTAAAAACCCTTTGTTTCATAACTTTTAATATTTAAAATTAGTAATGAAAGGAAAGGAGAACTTAGTGGCCTTATCTCTCACTCAGTTCTATTGAAAAATAGGAAAAACTAGCAAGAAGACAGAAAAATAAGAAAATAAGAACAGGACAATTGCTGCTGGAAATGAACATGTTAAATGTATATTAATTGAATGAGGTAAAAATGTGGACAATGAAAATATTAAAAAGTAACCTTCTTTTATCTGTTGTTATTTATGTTATTTCATATTTAAGTGATTTTAGTACTTTTCATTTTTGTGTTTGAAGACCCATTGTTTATCTAATTAATATTTATCTTTTATTTTTAAAACTTTTTATTTATCCATCTAACTATGCTAAATGGGTAATACTTGAAAAAGGCAATAAAGTGGAAAAGGAAATATATTAGAAAAACTGCTCTTCTTTTGTCTATTGTTATTTATTTTATTTAATATTTAAATTTTTTTTTCTTGAGTTTCAAGGCCCTTTATTTATCTATCTAACTATGTTGAACACATCATACCTACTTGAAATAATGTTTAAATTATATATTAGAAAAAGTGCTCTTTTTTTCTATTGTCATTTATGTTATTTTATATTTATGTGTTATTTCATTACTTTTATCTTTGTTTTTTAAGACTTTTTATATATCTATCTAACCACGTTAACTTGAAGTAAGTAATGATATGAAGAATGAAATATATTAGAAAAAGTATCATTTTGGCCTATTGTTATTTATGTTCTTTTATATTTATGTATTATTTTATTGCTTTTTAACTTATGTTTTTGAAACTCTTTATTTACTTATTTAACAGTGCTAAATGCCTTCTAATACTTGAAATAGCTAATAAGGCGAAAATTGAAAAATATTAGAAAAAGTGCTTCTCTTTTTTCTATTTTTATTTATGTTATTTTATATTTATGTCTTATTTCATTACATTTATATTTGTTTTTGAAGACTTTTCATTCATCTATCTAGCTACGTTAACTTAAGTAAGTAATAAGGTAAAGAATGAAATATATTAGGAAAAGTGCCCTTTTTGTCTATTGTTATTTCTGTTCTTTTATATTTACATATTAATTTATTGCTTTTTATGTTACGTTTTTGAAACCCTTTATTTACTTATTTAACCGTGCTAAATACCTAATACTCGAAATAACTAATAAAGTGAAAAATAAAATATATTAAAAAATGCCTTTCTTTTGTCTATTTTTATTTATTTTATTTTATATTTATGTGTTATTTCATTACTTTTAATTTTGTTTCTGAAGCCATTTTATTTATCTATCTAATCATGTTAATCTGAAATAAGTAATAAGGTGGAAAGTGAAATATATTAGAAAAAGTGTCCTT
>MU182160.1:440184-462789 GCA_016904865.1 Pissodes strobi
GGTCTGTTGTTATTTAAGTTCTTTTATATTTATGAGTTATTTTATTGATTTTTATCTTCTATTTTTGAAACCCTTTATTTACTTATTTAACCGTGCTAAATGCCTAATACTCGAAATAGTTAATGAAGCGAAAAATAAAATATATTAAAAAAGTACCTTTCTTTTGTTTATTTGTATTTATTTTAATTTATATTTATGTGTTACTTCATTACTTTTATTTTTGTTTCTGAAGCCCTTTTATTTATCTATCTAATCATGTTAACCTGAAATTAATAATAAGGTGAAGAATGGAATATATTAGAAAAAGTGCCACTTTTGTCTATTGCTATTTCTGTTCTTTTATATTTATATATATTTTTTTGCTTTTTATCTTACGTTTTTTAAACCGTTTATTTACTTATTTAACCGTGCAAAATGCCTAATACTTGAAATAGATAATAAGGCGAAAAATAAAATATATTAAAAAAGTGCCTTTCTTTTGTCTATTTTTATTTATGTTATTTTATATTTATGTGTTACTTTATTACTGTTAATTTTGTGTCTGAAGACTTTATTTTTCTATCTAACCACGCTAACCTGAATTAAGTAACAATGTGAAAAATTAAATATATTAGAAAAAGTGCTCTTTTGTCTATTGTTATTTATATTCTTTTATATTTATGTGTTATTTTATTGCTTTTTATCTTATGTTTTGAAACCCCTTTAGTTACTTATTTAACCGTGCTAAATGTCTAATACTTGAAATAGCTAATAAGGAGAAAAATTAAAAATGTTAGAAAAAGAGCCGTTCTTTTGTTTATTGTTATAAATGTTATTTTATATTTAAGTGTCATTTTATTACTTTTATTGTTTCTGAAGACTTTTTATTTATCTATCTAACCACATTAACTTGAAATAAGTAATATGGTGAACACCAAATATACTAGAAAAGTGCCCTTTTTGTTTCCTGTTATTGATGTTATAATATATTATTTTCTTATTTGATTACCTTTAATCTTTTATTTTTGATGGCCTTTTATATATCTATTTAACTATGTTAAATGTATTATACTTGAAATGGGAAATAAGGTGTAAAATGAAATATATATTAGAAAATTTGCCCTTTCTGTCTATTGTGATTTATGCTCTTTTATACTTATGTGTTATTTTATTGCTTTTTGTCTTGTGTTTTTTGAACACTCTTTATTTACTTATTTAACTGTGCTAATTGCCTAAGATTTGAAATAGCTAATAAGGTGAAAATGAAAGGGCCGTTCTTTTGTCTACTTTTATTTATGTTTTTTATATTAATGTGTCATTTTGTTACATTTACTTTTCTGTCTGAATACTTTATTTTTCCATCTAACTACGCTAACCTGAAATAAGTAACAGGGCGAAAAATTAAATATATTAGAAAAAGTGCCTGTTTTGTCTATTGTTATTTCTGTTCTTTTATATTTATATATTTTTATTGATTTTTATCTTACGTTTTTGAAACCCTTTATTTACTTATTTAACCGTGCTAAGTGTCCAAGACCTGAAATAGCTAATAAGTTGAAAAATTAAAAATGAAAAGGGCTGTTCTTTTGTTTATTGTTATATATGTTATTTTTTATTTAAGTGTTATTTTATTACTTTTATTTTTGTTTCTGAAGACTTTTTATTTATCTATCTAACCACGCTAATCTGAAATAAGTAGTAAGGTGGAAAATGAAATATATTAGGTAAGTGCCAATTTTTCTTGATATTTATATTAATTTTTTATTTTATTGCCTTTAATTTTTTATTTTTGGAGATTTTTTATATAACTGTCTAACCAAGTTAAATAAATAATACTTGAAATAGGTAATAAGGTGGAAAATTAAATATTAGAAAAAGTGCTTTCTTTTGCCTATTGTTATTTATGTTTCTGATGTTTATTTGTCATTTTATTACTTTTGATCTTTTGTTTTTGAAAACCCTTTGTTTATGTATTTAAGTGTGCTTAATGCATAATACTTGAAATAAGAAATAAGGTGGAAGATGAAATATGTTAGAAAAAGTGCCCCACTTTTGTTTATTGTGGTTTATGTTATTTTATTATATTATAAAAAGTGCCTTTATGTTATTTTACATTTTGTGCTATTTTATTACTCTTTAACCTTTATTTTTGAAGATTCTTTACTTAACTATCTACCCATACTAAATACATAAAACCTGACATAGGTAACAAACTGGAATATGAGATATATTTTAATTTTGTGCCGTTTTATTAATTTTTTTTTAAGATGTTTGTTTGCTTATCTAACCATGCAAAATGCATAAAACTTGAAATAGGTAATAAAGTGGAAAATTAAACATATTAGAAAAAGTGCCCTTCTTTTGTCTATTTTCATTTATGTTATTTTCTTTTTGTTTTATTAAATTGCTTTTTATCTTTTGTGTATGAAGATTCCTTATTTACCTATCTAACCATGCTAAATGTGTAAATACTTGAACTAGATAATAACGTGGAAAATTAAATATATTAGAAAAATGCCATTCTTTTGCTTTTTGTTATTTATGTTATTTTATGTTTATGTGTTCTTTAATTACTTTTTATCTCTTGGGTTGAAGACTTTTTATTTGTCTATCTAATCATTCTAAATGCATAATACTTGAAGTATATTAGAAAAAGTGTTTTTTTGTCTATTGCTATTTATTGTTATTCATGTTATTTTATATTTATGTGTTATTTTATTACTTTTATATTTTATTTTTGAAGAACTTTTATATAGATATATATGTGAAACCTCGAGTTGCCAGTCAAAGTTTAAGGTTTCGACTTATAAAGCCTTGTATAAAATTGTAGACAATTTCTAGTTTTGTTAGATTCCCAGATCAAAGTTTTTAATATCAACTCACGCGCCAAATGTTACTAAATTACGATTTATAAATCGAAAATTTGCCAAATTTCGACTTCTAACTCGTCAATATAAAATTATATATTTCAAACCTTCGTAATTTAGATCACGAACCTATATTTGGCTGGGATTTAGCAAATAAAATCAAATTTAGAACCTGTTATTAGCCTTGTTTTATTGTTGGGTGAACGAGAACAAACAACAAAAAGCGAAAACATTACGAACAGCATGTTCTTCCAACATCTTATA
This sequence comes from Pissodes strobi, assembly GCA_016904865.1. Classification (NCBI taxonomy): domain Eukaryota; kingdom Metazoa; phylum Arthropoda; class Insecta; order Coleoptera; family Curculionidae; genus Pissodes; species Pissodes strobi. The sequence continues at coordinate 443,295 of MU182160.1, forward strand.
CAGTGGGACTGCCCGACCACAGGACTTAACTCATCTGGATTTTTTTTTAAATCACCTAAACCCGTCATTTATAACACTAGGCTTGCATCGATTAATCCTGGGAGTGGAGCAAATACATTTTCATTGAAACATTGCATATTCTTTCAGCTCACCACTAATTTAATATAAAAAGAAAATAATAAAGAAATAAACCACTAACAGAAAAATAACCGGTTGTGCTCCTTTGAAAAATCGACAAACTTCGTGAAAGGAAGCCGGTCGGAACTTGATTGATGACGTAAGTCTAAGAATAGAAATTATCAATATGACCAGTGACGGCGTGTATCATTATAATCGAATTAGGCCGGGAATATTATTGATTGCCTATTGCCCTGCCCATAAGAACAACAACCGACTGGAGATGCAAGAAAAATGAGTAAAAAAAGGTGTGTGGAATCGTTTGGGCGCCTATATCAGCCTAATCGTTTAGTAATTATGGATTGTGTCGGTTTTTTTTTGCTCCGCGAGGGTTGATAGAATGCAAAAATCCACGGAAATGAGTCAAGAGGTCATAAGTCTGACGTTGTTTTTTTACCGGAGGGCAAATGACTTTTGTTAAGACAAGGTTAAAATTAAACGTTTTAAATGCAATCCAATCCTACTGCCCTACTGTGCCTGTCATTTGAGCTGCTTTTTAAGAAGATGATGGAAGTTATGGCCCTGTTCTTTGGCGGAATACATTTCTTCATACTTACCGAATTGCATGGACTTCAAATTGGACGCATTCACCTAAACTCACTGCACGTGATTTGAAGAATTAAAGCAGATATGCAATTTATTGGGTCAGTTTATTCAAACTGTGATAATAGAATTGTATTGAATAGGAAAACATCTAAATCAGCTTTGAAAAAATGATGTAAATATAAATCAATATATAGGTTTTTCAGCCAGATAAAGCGCTTTATTATGTTCATTTACAACTTCACGGAAGCTGTATTGGGCTTGGTAGAGTGATCGAATGGCCAGCGCGTCCTCCAGATTTTACTCCACTTGATTTTTTGTCTCTATGAGTTTGTAAAAGAGAAAATACCTTTCAGATGGATTTGACTCCACTTGATTTTCTTCTCTGAGCGCTAAATGGAAAGAAGCTTTACGTTTGTTGCTTATTTCATTTCAAAAATGTAAATAAATTGAGCTTTATGCACTCTTGCAAAGCACGACTGAATTAAATTAAAACTCTTACCATCTCTGTAGCTATTTATACACGCAACCGAACCTTTTCACATTATCAAAACCTCATTACATCCATTTTAATCATCGAAAATAGGGAATTACTTTCGATACTCCCAGGGCTTGCTTTCGTTTCCTCGGCGCGTCTATCTCCCAAATTAAAACCAATAACCCGGGGGCCACACACGAGAATCTATACGGACGTCTACCTCATCTCAAAACGAAAACAATTCTACCGTTAATTGGTTAAGTTTACGTATACAATCATAATAGAGTGCTATTGTATAATAGAGGACTTATATTAGCATTGGAAAAATTATGTAAATATATACAATTCATTTTAGTACCTAATGCGTGAATAAAATAATCGACTTTTTTTGTAGAACATGGATCCTGATTTTTTCTTGAGCTTTACAATTATTTCAATTGCGAAGAAGATGATGAATAATATAATCCGGTGTTTCGACAGGAAGAAATTTCGTCTTTTCAGTCCAGAGAGTGATCGAATGGTCACCGCGTTTACCGGACCTAACTCCACTTGACTTTTTATTTCGAAGATTTGTCTGCCACGTGTGTATAGCGTTTTAACTTATTTTTAGCAAAAGCTAAGGTAGGTAGATATTTTCTAAATTTTTAAAATGAGATGCACCTCCATATCCAAATTCTGAATATGTATATTTTTAAATATTAAAGTGGCGTGTTCGAAACTATGTTTAAAAATCAACATGGCTGCTCTGTGACGTCAAAATAATATATTTTATATAATTTAAAATTCCAACCTTATCGTTAATTGTTTTAGATAAAAATAAGTTACGCCCCTGCGTTTTGCCATAACTGACATTTTTTGGAAAAGAAAATCTGCACAAATACAAGGCATGCACTTGAAATATTTGTCCTTAAATTTTCATTGTTGTTTCTTTTTTTTTTGTTTACTGGATTTATTATCACATCACCACGTCTGCATATTATTTTCTCGATCATTTCTTAGCCTCTCGACAAATAATATTTGAAAACTAATAAACGACTGTAAACTGGATAATTAACGAATTATAAGAAGGCAATAAAACGCCTCCACTTTTAAGATTTTAAGGACTTATTTTTCTTTCATCAGAACCGATCAAGGGCACTTGAGAAGGGTATTTTAAGTATTTCAAGGGTGGTCAGGCAATTTCAGAAGGATTCGTCTTGTTAAAGTACAAGAGGATTTAAGAATGGGGGTGTTCAAGTGAAGAAATGTAGGTAGCCGGTAATTTTTTTGGGATTTTCAGAGATTTAATACAGGAGAAAAGTGTTAATATATTTAAGAAGTTGGTTAAATAAATTAATATCTTCTTTGTTGGAATTACATGATCTTATGGCATTCCAGAAGAAGTGCGAATAATCAATTCCAATACAACAAAATGAGAAAGCATACAGAAAAGAATATTTCATTTCTGGGCTCCTTAAGATCCATTGAACATGAAATAATTAAAATTATAAAAATAACATATTGTCACGACTAACAACCATCCGAACGTTTTTGTGCTACCCTATAGAAGTAGCCGCCGCCGTCGCCGCGCCGTGCCCCTCGCTTCTTTGTCTGTATGACTCATCGCCCGGCCGGTCGCGAAGTTTCAGGATCGCTGGACTGGAATTATCTCGATGGCCTCGTCGAGATGGTATAGAGTGGCTCGGAATACTTCCCGAATATTCGTGATAGATTTAAGATTATATATAAGCAGACCTAAGGCGAATGTTGGTCAGTCGGTTAGGTAGTTCAGTTCAGTTCAGTTAATCATTGAGTGTTGAATAGATATTAGTTGTAAAGTTATAAGAGTAGTTTAAAGTGTTAAATTGTATACGGTGATAGTGAATAAAGAGAGTATTAGTTGAAAATAGTCAAGTTGTAATTTTGTTAAGAACCCACGGGAAAAACGTAACAATTGGTGTCAGAAGTCGGATTGTGAAGGGACCGGCTTCAGAAAATTTTGCAAGACCAGGAAGAGAAAAGACAAGCAGAACAGGACCGGCTTCAGAAATGGATGCTGGATGTAATTGTAGGCGAGCAAGGAAAATTACAGAAAATATTGGACGGACAAAATGAGAAATTTGAGAGAGAAGTAAACAATATTCAAAAAGAAGTTGGAAATGTACAAAAAGAAGTAGGAGACGTACAGAAAGAAGTGAAGAATCTACAAGCAGAATTTACCAGACTAAAACACCAAGCACCCACCGAGAGGGCATTCGCCTCAGGACAAAACATCAAACCTCCAACGTACGACGGTCAAACATCCTGGACAATGTACAAAAGACAATTTGAAGCCGCTGCTGTTGCCAACGGTTGGAATAATGAAGAAATGGCTACATCACTAGTGGTAGCGCTTCGTGGATCTGCCCTGGAACTACTGCAGACAATTCCCATCAGCCAACAGGGGAATTATGACATACTTGTAGCTGTCCTGGAGAGACGATTTGGTGACCAACATAGAAGACAGCTCTATCAGACACAAGTTAAGTCCCGACATCAGAAGCCTGGTGAAAACCTGCAAGAATTTGAGGCAGACATTAGACGTCTCATTCAATTGGCCTACCCGGGAGCGACAGAAGAATTTCAAGAGGAACTTGCTGCCCAATATTTCGTGGATGGTATTAGAGATCCAGAAACTCAGAAAATGCTACGCCTAGCCAAATTTGATAACAGCAGCGAAGCTTTGGGTCGAGCCCTAGAAATCGAGGCGGCCTGTAACATCTCCAAGCCAAAAATCAGGGCCGTATCCATCCAGGAAGAAAAGCCGACAAACAGGTGCGAATTAACTGAGATGGGCGAAATTTTGAAGAAATTAAGGGAAGTTCTTCAGGCCGCAGGGAGATTCCGGGAGCTAGGCCACGTAACCGAAATACATCAAGTCAGTGCTATAGATGTGGCAGGACTGGGCATTTCGAAAGAGACTGCCGAGTACAACTACGGTCTAGATCTCCATCCAGAGACGCTAGGGCCTCCAAGTCAAATCAGGAAAACTTCAATTAGTCAACATTGCGGGGCGGGTGTTGGGTAAAGAAGATAAAGCCCCCAGGATCGTCTCCATAAAAAGCCTAGGAAAAGCCGCCGACAGTCTAACAATTACAGGAAAAATCAACGGAAGAGCCATAACAATTACTGTTGACACTGGTGCGGCGGTATCTTTGATAAGATCCAACAGAGTGAATAGAGTAGAAGTTCTACCCATATAAAAGAATGTAATTTTACGTACAGTTACCGGTGAGACAGCTGAAGTACTTGGGGAAATGGATATCGAACTTCAACTGGGACGAATTAAACTACACCACACAGTGTTAGTCGCCGACATCGAGGACGAATTTATTTTGGGGATGGATCTCATCGGTCAACATGGATTCTCTTTTGACAACAAGCTTAATCTTCTGAAGTTTGGCACCGAAGAGTTCATCCTTAACAAAACAGACGATGGCACACCGACTAAAGTAGTGGCGGCATGTACTGTCAGAATAAGCGGAAATACCGAGCAGATAATTTTTGGGAAATTGGAGAAGGATTTTGGAGGCTGCATCGGACTTATTCAACACCACGATTTGCCTTGCAAACACCTCGTAGGCAAAGCACTAGTCAAAACCGACGGCGAAATACCGATAAGGATAGCAAATATTTCATCCAATTCCATCAAAATCAATAAAGGAGATGTAATAGCCACTTGCGAGCCGGTGCAGTTGGTAACCAGTTGCGAAACGCAGTCAGAAGTAACACCCTCTACATCACCTAAGGAAGTCCTAGAACATTTCCAGAAATCGTGGCAACATCTGTCTTCCGAAGAAGTGAAGAGAGCTACACAATTTATCAAAGAGCAGAGTACAGCCTTTGAAAAGAAAAATGGCAATACTGGAAGAACGAACATCATAAAACATAAAATCGACACTGGGAGTGCTCACCCCATACGGCAGCATCCTCGAAGGTTACCAGTGACGAAGCAGCAAGAGGTTACCACATTAGTGGATAAAATGCTTGAAGATGGAATTATTGAAGAGTCGTCAAGTCCATGGTCATCTCCTGTTGTCTTAGTCACCAAGAAGGATGGGACTACCAGATTCTGCGTGGACTATAGAAGGCTCAATGACGTCACCAAGAAGGACAGCTATCCACTTCCCAGAATTGACGACACGTTGACGACACTAGCAGGTTCTCATTGGTTCTCAACACTCGATCTAAAGAGCGGGTACTGGCAAGTAGGCATTGACGAACAGGATAAGGAAAAGACTGCCTTCTCTACCGGAAGTGGTTTATATCAGTTTAAAGTTATGCCCTTCGGACTATGCAATGCCTCGCCGCTACTTTTGAGCGTCTTATGGAAGTTGTTCTACGAGGCCTCACTTGAAAGATATGCCTGGTCTATCTTGATGATATAATGGTAATGGGAAAAAGTTTCGAAGAGCACCTACAAAACCTGCATGAAGTTTTTACCAGGATCAAGAATGCTCAGCTCTTACTGAATCCAAAGAAATGTTTTCTCTTCCAACAAAAAGTTGAATTTCTCGGACACGTCGTGTGATCAGAGGGAATCGAAACTGATCAACGAAAGATAACAGCAATCAAAGACTGGCCTCGTCCTCGCGACAAACACGAACTGCGGAGCTTCCTTGGTTTATGTACTTATTATAGAAGATTTGTCGAAGGATTTTCAAATATAGCTGCACCTTTACATAAGCTCACTGAAGAACGAGCAAATTATAACTGGGATCATAACTGTGATTCTGCGTTCAGGAAATTAAAAGCGGCTCTATGTTCTAGTCCAATATTGGGATATCCGGAACAAAAGGGTAAATTTGTATTGGACACAGACGCCAGCAACACCGGCATCGGAGCAGTTTTATCTCAAGTACAAGCGGGAGAAGAACGGGTTATCGAATACTACAGTCGAACACTTTCGAAACCTGACGTAACTACTGTGTAACCCGAAAAGAGCTTTTGGCAATAGTACGGTCTGTTGAGCATTTCCATCAATATCTATATGGGCAAGAATTTCTGATAAGGACTGATCATGCAGCACTTAAATGGCTTTTGGATATGAAACAACCTGAAGGACAGGTAGCCAGGTGGCTTGAAAAGTTACAACAATATAACTTTAAGGTTAAGCACAGAGCAGGGAGATTGCATAATAATGCAGATGCTTTATCCAGAAGACCATGCGCGGATAATTGTAAGCATTGCCAAAGAGTAGATCAACGAGAAGGAATTACTCCGATTAGGCTAACGAAATTTGAGGTTGATCAGCAGTGGACCACCGAGCAACTTAAAAAGGATCAGCTGGAAGATAGTGAAATATCACTATTGCTAAGAGCTAAAGAAGAACAGCAACCAAGACCAAGCTGGAGCGAGATATCAAATAAAGGACTTGCTTTTAAAACTCTGTGGGCTCAGTGGGACTCCCTGGTGGTGGAAAATGGACTTCTTAAACGAGCCTGGGAAAGCGCCGATGGCAAAGTAGTGAAGACACAGTTAGTGATACCAAGGAGGAAGATATCGGAAGTTCTGGAAGAAGTTCATAATGGAAAGTCTGGTGCTCATCTCGGAGTGAACAAAACGATTGACAAAATTCGCGACAGATTTTACTGGGTCAACTACTGCCAGGATGTGAAAACGTGGTGTCGGCAGTGCTCAACCTGTGCCGCAAGCCAAGGACCCAAAACAAGATCTAGGGGCAACATGAAACAGTATAATGTGGGCCTACCGTTTGAACGTATCGCCATTGACGTAGCTGGCCCTTTTCCAGAAACAAATAATGGTAACAAGTACATTTTAGTGGCAATTGACTACTTCAGTAAATGGCCTGAAGTCTTTGCAATCCCCAATCAAGAAGCTGTTACCATAGCAGAGGTCCTTGTGGAATATTGGCCAAACTGAAAGTTGTTCACCTCGACAGACTGAAAGCATACCACGGGCATGCAGTATCTGATCGGGACGATCAGGTTTAAGAGGGAGGCAATGTCACGACTAACAACCATCCGAACGTTTTTGTGCTACCCTATAGAAGTAGCCGCCGCCGTCGCCGCGCCGTGCCCCTCGCTTCTTTGTCTGTATGACTCATCGCCCGGCCGGTCGCGAAGTTTCAGGATCGCTGGACTGGAATTATCTCGATGGCCTCGTCGAGATCGTATAGAGTGGCTCGGAATACTTCCCGAATATTCGTGATAGATTTAAGATTATATATAAGCAGACCTAAGGCGAATGTTGGTCAGTCGGTTAGTTAGTTCAGTTCAGTTCAGTTAATCATTGAGTGTTGAATAGATATTAGTTGTAAAGTTATAAGAGTAGTTTAAAGTGTTAAATTGTATACAGTGATAGTGAATAAAGAGAGTATTAGTTGAAAATAGTCAAGTTGTAATTTTGTTAAGAACCCACGGGAAAAACGTAACAATATACAATTAAAATAACCCAAATTATATAGGACGTCTCGTGCCAAAATCGAAATTTTCGACGAGATATGACAACGGTGTAATAGTACTTAACTGGAACATAATATGGATTTTTTGAAGCTAGCACCGTTGTCATATCTTTCGAAATTTCTGACTTTTAGCTATTAAGTTTTGATTTTGGTTATCTTGATTCAGCTCGAAATTCTGAATCCAGTTATTTTTAGGATTTGTCATTTTTTGTTATTATTTACTTACTCTGTAACGGTCAGAAAATGATAACATATTTGATTGTTATTAAATCAATTTTGTTTACCATTCTGGTATCTAAATTTTAAATTAAATTTCGTCCACCATTCTGTCAATAATTAATAAGAAATGGAAGGTTAAATTTCAAAATAAAGCCCTAAGTGCGCCTTATCAGGATGGCATTATCATATTAATCATAGCACATAGCAATATTAATATTTCTCCAATTAATTCCGAGTAAAATCCAGTAATTTGTATCCACGTCTCGCTGCAAAAGTTTATTCATTTAGATATGCGTCCTCCAGAAAGGGGGAAGGACGTCACCCATGTGCTTGCCTCAACTTAAAGAAAAATTCAGGAACTCGCTAGAGATTTTTACTTCAATTTTCCCACGATTTACGTACCTTGTATGTGTGTAATGGATCCTAATACCAATGTATTTTATACTGACTCCCTGAGTCAAGCGGACCTAATTGATCCGCAGCAGAGTTAGATTCCCTATAAACCTACAGCGTCCTCTCTAGAATCCTGCCAGGGTCCTGCACTCCTTCCTAGATAGGCCCAACAACCCTCTGGTGAGACTCTTCGCGGGCCCATGTATCATGAGCCTCGTCTGTCTCGTCCCCGGAGCCGTCCTCTATACCTCTTGGGTTCGACCCGCTGTCCAAGCTTCCAAAGCTCTTTCGCGAACACTCTGGGCGATCCTCACATAGGGATCAGGCCCTAAGTATCTACGTGCGGAACCTTCTCTGGCTAAGGCGTCAGCGGCCGCGTTTCTCGATTGGCCCGAGTGTCCCGGAACCCAGGCCAGCGTAACCTTTTTATGCTTTGCAAGTTCAATCAGCCAGCTCCTACACTCCCTCACCAACAAAGAGCGCGTGCGGACCGACGTCAGCCCTATGAGTGGGGCCTTGCTGTCGGAGCAAAAGATAATCATCCTGCCACCGATATAGAGCCTTAACGCTTGGAAAACCGTAGTGTGCTCGCCCAGCGGGGTGGATAATTCCCGCACTAGAGCCTCACAGTACGCGTCAGCTCCAGACAGTGTCCCCATTCTGGGCCCGTCTATGAACCAGACTAGTCCATACCAGGACCCCATCCTTCCCTCCATCCAATCCTCCTTCGTAGGGAAGAGGAAGTTTAGCCCCTCGTGGAAGCCTATCTCAGAGACCATCACGTCACCTGGCATATCCAGGATGGTTAGGTCCCCAGACAAGCCCCGCCAGAGTATTTATAGTATATATCGTCATAAAATCTCGTCTTGACATTTTTGCCTTGCGAGTATCGCGGAGGCCCCTTTTTGCGATACTATTCGACTAGCTAGGAATGTGTTGTTACGGGTGGAAATTATCGTATTTATAAAGGTTATTTTAGGAAGGAATATCGATTGGGCAATCATCTCTATTGTCTTTTCTCGATAAGTTCGTACCTGTCAAGGTTTCTGACAAGCAGTATTTTAATTTGCATTTAAGGATTTTTAGTTGGATGTCAGCCGATAGTTTTGACGTGTTTACAGATTTGTTTCTGCTATTTGATCCAGTAGGAGGAGGGAAAACAGAAGAAAACTGTTGTTGTTGATTTTGTAAGGCTTTTGTTTATTCATTAGCCAAAGAAAATTCCTTGGGTTAGGAGTAGTATTTTATTTCGTAAATGAAGTAGACTGGAAGTCGTTTGAGACTCTCGAGGGAAGGTCAGTTGCGTGAGAAGGAATTTCTAGCAACCGCCGTAATGGCAATATAGGCCGTTGATCCTTTCAAAATACCCAGGAAGGTTTTGGTAAACCCCTAGTTATAGGTATGCTGTTTTAAGTTGTTTTGATTGTAGAATTTCAAGTAGATTTTTGGGGCCGAGTTTTGGCATATTTGTAAATGTCATGTTAGGTTGTTGTTATGGATTCATTTGCGATTTAGGGGTCTTGGAGCTGGTTTCTAGTATCTGAATTCCACAGCGGAATTCCGGTAACCTTTGTTGCGGGGTTCTATGGTTGTTTCCCTGTAGGGTAGGAAGATCCACTATTACCTGGAACCTGATTAATCTGGACTGTTTGACATACAGAGAAGGATGATGGCCAATTCTCGGATATAACTTACAGGAGTTCGTTCCACAAGATAAGTCTAATTTTATACATACTATCACGTTTAGACAGCACTATTGTGCCAGAAATATTTATTACTTTGCAGATCCTTTTAAATTTAAACAGAATTTAGTACCCAAACATTTTCCTAAGACGCTTTATTAATTTCTTTGGTAAGTAATAGCACACATCATAATCCACTAGATTATATATATTAAATACCTTTTGTGAAGTGTTACTACGCCGGCCTAGAAACATTATTTACTTCTTACGGGTGCTAGATTTATGGATAATCTCTAGTACATATTATATACGAGGAAGTTTATTAATTTTATTACCTTTTTACGTTAATTTGGCTTTGACAATAGATCATAACATTGCAACTTGCAACTCGGGCTTTTGGAAAGGCTATATTAACCGAGTTAAATTAACTTAGTATAGTCTATGTGATAAATTTGGTATTTCTATCACCTTATAGGTTGCAGGTTGCAGCAGAGCGTTTTGAAGAAGTGAACTTTCAAAATTGTATAACCTTTTATTTGATACCTCTCAAATTTTAATTAAGACGGACAGGTTGACAAGAGGTTGAAATTTTCTGTATTGTTTATAACCTTTTCGCTTGACACCTTTCAAACTTTCGATTTAGGCTATCAGGTTAACAAGAGGGTGTGTCTAGTAGTCAATAACTGTAAATAGTAATTTACTTGCTCTATTTTTCTATTTTAAAATAAAATATTGGCCTCACATGCTTGGTATTATTTAGGGTGTATTTGAGAATGTAGATTTTGAATGGTAACCGAGCAGGTAGCGTAGACTTCGTCAGGTCATTATTTACTCAATTTGACATTTGAATTTGAACTTAGTTTCTTTTATTTCCAAGTTTTTTTTTACTGTGTCCGAATAAGCATCGATAGGGCTTGCCAACAAAAGCAAACTTGGTGGCGTCCAACCCCGACTTGGACTATTACTATTTTGATTTAATTCCATATTCAGGTACAACAATACGGAATTTGATAGTGGGAAATAAGTTCGTACCCCACCTCAACCCCCCCCCCCCACGAGACGAGCTAGGCCTGGTGTTCGATTGCAGACGGTGCTGGTTGAGCTATTACGAGGACTGATGTTGACCGAACTGCATGGTAGACTTCTGATTGTAGTTTAATCTTTTGGTAAATATTAATTTGATAGTAATCTGTCGTTCAGCGCCATCTGTCTAGTAGTTTTATCTTCGAATTGAATATAACAAATTGGCAACCAACGCCAACAGAATTAGAATCGAACATAATAGTGTGCTCCGAACAGCTATGTTATCGATATATAATTTGTGAATATTTTCATTTGAGACCACTCGATGTGCGTTAATTACGGGTGCGGTGCATCATAATTGAGAAGAGAAAATCACAGAACATGAGTGGGTCATTACTTATGAAGCACATAAAATTGGGCTAGCTTAAATTTTGGAAAGAGACATCCGGTGAGATAGCGCGTAGCCTCCTTTTCATCATCTCTATCCGCACAAAATCCAACAAGGGCACTCTTTAAAAGTCAACCATTGTGGTGACGATGTTTGTGCTGCGGTAGACTAATATTTTTAAATGCCTTCTGGGGGATCCTCTACCGGATTGAGTCTAAAACAGTAATTTTTTTGCTACCTTTGGTGCGTGATTTGCTCGTGCCTAGGCACTCGCACCGTAACTGGGATTTCTTGCTGTATTTGTCACGGAGGCTCTGTCCCATTCATCACTTGGAGCAACATTATTTAAGAAGGGACACACTTGGCATCGAGCCCCTCCGATTTGGCTAATTTTTTGTGGGCATGTTATCCAGCTAGAGGGCATTCAATAGCTAAAATATTAGGTCACGCAAAAATTTATTGGCTAACCTGTAGCCATTTTTCTTTTTTTTTCACATTTTTAACTTGAATTTGGGTATTTTCGATTACGCAGAGGTTTTTTGTACTAAGTAGCTGAAAATCAGTTACCTGGTGTAAAATTGACCAAGGAATAAGAATATGGCCACAGATTTAACCTACGACAAATATCTCCAAAAATATTGACCAAAACCTCTCAAAATTTACCAGAGAAGTCCCGAATCTTGGGGAAATGTTGAAAAACTTTTTCTTTGACTATATGAGGCGGTCGTCTTGTAGAGAAAGAACCAGCGAATCCAATGAGCACACACCGAGATTTTTAGGACGAAACGTTCAGAAGTTGGCCGGCCTGAAATTTGGAGGTTATTGTTTTCTTTCAAAAATCTCAATTTTTGATCTCGTGAGACAATGTCCTACCTACATGCCTATTTTGCGATGTCCTGAACTTCCTGGAGCGCTCGGTGCGGACAGCGAAAGGCGACAGAAAGTGACAAACGTGAGATGTGCCGCAGCGCAGCGCCCTTAGCCGGAGCACCAGGTGGATGCAGGGTATTGCCTACCCTGCCGAGCATGCGCGTTAGTTAACTTGCCTACCCGGTGGCTTATTCGTATCAAGCGTGCGATACCTCCAATTTTTATAGCGCGACTGTAATATAAATGTGTAGGCTTTTCATATTCTGGGTTAGTTTGGGTTAGTTTTGATTGATTGCGCCTCCGTAGCGAGCGAAGCGAGCGGATGGCCATGCATGAAGTATTCAAATACTTGAAGAAACGCAACAGGGGGTATTCTAGCATATAACATTTATATTACAGTCACGTTGTAAAAAGCGGTTTACTGGATGCTCGGAGGCTTCGGCGGCTGGCGTCCGGCGCTGTGCTGTGCGTAAGAGCCAGGCCCTTCAGCTCTCTTCTCTCCAACCTCACCTACCCTACCGTCTCTCCCGTCCAGTCTCCTCCCACTGCTTAAATCTGCCCGTTTTGAGCAGGAGATCATAATACTAAAAGGACGATCACACTATACAACATAAAGATTATATACAGAAGTATATACAAGCATGGCATAATGCCATATGTAGACGCGAGTATATTCCAGTGTGATTGGGATTGTAACGGATTAGATTGGACGAGCCCGGCGGGTCCGACTACGGAGACATGGATGCTTCGGTGGCTCGAGTTCAAGTGCTAGACATGGGCTTCGCTTGTGCATATTTATACGCGCAGCTAGTCCCTTGGCAAGCCCCGCCCCCGTGTCCGAACACGGTAAGCGGTAACCAGGAAGCAGCTCGCGCTCGCTACTTTACTGGTAGTAGCGTTTCTGCTCTCCTGATAGTTTACAGATTTTAGAAGTGTTTTAAAAAGTTGCCCTTTGAAAGATGGGGATATTTACAATTTCTAATGTTATGAAATTAGGATATTCTTGGTGCATATGAACTAGGGTGGCATTAATTGCTTATACAATAAAGATATGCCTCCATATATGGTGCCGTGCGGAGTGCGGTGTTCGGGGGTGTATCTTAAGTTTGCGAGATTGGCCGTAAGCGGAGATCCCTTTATTTGCTGTTCAAAAAACCTGCATGCTATATTGTCAATGTATTCATCAACAAATTCAATGTTCGTCATAGCATGCAGGTCTGTGATCCTTACTCTGTCTCTAAGGGAGAGGGAGAAGGCCGCCCTTAAATAATGATTTTGTATGACTTGAAGTCGTTGTCTATGACATTTTGCCGCCGAGCACCACACCGGGGCACCATATAGTAAAGCTGGCCTTATTAGTGACCGGTAAAGGGTGAGTTTATTGGCAGGGCTCAGGAAGGACCTGCTTGCTACCAGTAAGCTCAACCCTTTTTTTATGGCTACATTTTTATTGACGGCTGCCTGTATATGTTTCCCAAAGTTCAGTTTAGTATCCAGGGTGATGCCCAGGTATTTGATCTGGGTTTTAGGTGTTATAATAGTATTCCCTACTACGAGCGGTGTGATGTCAATGTCGCGCCTTTTACGGGTAATTAGAATTAACTCCGTCTTGGCCGCGTTAAGGGTGACTTTCCATCGCTCATAGTACGGAATAAGAATGTCCAGGTGTGCTGACAGGTTAGATTTAGCCACCTCTGCTTGAGGATTGCGGGAATAAATTGCCGTATCGTCGCAAATAAGGCTAGCCGGGTGTTGGGATGTGACGGGAGATCTGCTATAAAAAGATTGAAGAGTAGCGGCGATAAGACTGTACCTTGTGGCACTCCTGCTAACAGTTGTCTGCTAGTTGAGGAGCTACAGCCAATCCGGGTGGTGAAGGTTCGCCCGGCAAGGTATGACTCGATGAGCGCTATCCAGTACAGTGGGAAGCTGTACTTTGCTAGAAGCTTGTACAGCAGCCCATCGTGCCATGCCCTGTCGAATGCCTTCTCTATGTCTAAAAGCAGGAGTGCTGTAGACTGGCTGCTGTTAAACCCTTTATATATATATCAGTGGCTAACTTCGCCGTCAGCATGATGGTGCCATGCTGACCACGAAAGCCAAATTGTTCACGGGGTAAGATGTTCTGTTCCTCGACTATCCTGCTTACCCTCGGCAAGATTAGCCTCTCAGCCACCTTCCAGAGGGTGTTTAGCAGGGATATAGGCCGATAGGATGCCGGCAACTTGAGATCTTTTCCCTGTTTGGGGAAGTGAATTATGGCCGCTACCTTCCAGGATTTAGGGAAGTGTTGTAGCCGAATTACCGCGTTAACAATATGCATGTATTGGATGAGTGTCTTATTAGGAAGATTTTTCAGGACTATATTCGGAATGTTGTCCGGGCCGGGAGCTTTATTTCTCGGAAGACGGCAAAGAGTTTTGCGGATATCCGCCGGGGTGATTCTCAGTTTATCAAACACTGACGGAGGGATAGGATACTTATGTTGCTTAAAAGCGTGTACAGCGTTGCTGTAGCGCTCTTGCTCGGGAAGGGTGTTAGGCGCCCCGCTGTAGACGCCCTCCAAGTAATCCGCGAAGGCTTCCGCTTTTCCTTGATCACCTATAATATCTAGGCCTCTATGCCTGATAACAGGAATTTGCGTATAGCATCCGCGGACTCGCCTGGCTAACTTCTACAGCGAGCCGTCTTCCCTGTTGACGCGATTTATGTATTCGAGTCACGCATAGTTCCTGTGCTCGCGAATCTGTATCCTGATCTCCTCTGTCAGTGCATTGATTTGCGCGGTTCCCTCTCTTGTCCGGTTTCTCTGCCATCTTCGTCAAAATCGGTTTCTAAAGGTGATAAGTTCGAGGATGTGATTAGGGAGGGATTCTGTCTTAGGGCGCAAGGCAACTCTAGGACACATGGCATCTCGGATGCGCTGGATATTAGATGTTAGTTTATCTACCTCGTTTTCTAAGTCCTGAACCGTAACTATTTGCTCAGGGACGACAGTTGACTCACTCAGTCTTGCTCGGAACACCTGCCAATCAGTATTCCTGTACGAAACGACGGTGTCGTAAACTACAGGGACCCTGCAGTATAGTCTAATTCTGATTGGCAAATGATCCGAGTTTAGAATGTCAAGTTCCTGCAACTGTATAGTCCTTATCGTTCCCCGAGTTATAGCTATGTCCAGGAACGAGGCACTACGAAGAAAGGTGGGATTTGGCGTTCGGTGATAGGACATTTCCAAGTTATTTTCGATTATTCCCTTAAATAATCTACCCCTGGTATTAGTTACGCCGCCTCATTCGGCGTGCGTGGCATTCCAGTCCCCTATCACCAAGGATACTCTGTTCTACGGTAATATAGCAAAGAGATGATGTTCAGTGAGGTGGAGACGCGGGGGCGCATAACCGCCACAAATACGTAGGCCACTCTCCGTCTCGATGCAGACGTGTTCTATTGCGGTCCGCAAATGTTGAATACTTTTATAACGGAGCGACCTATGTATGAGGCAGGCCACGCCTCCCCCGTTTCGATCGGGCCTATCAAAACGCTCGATATTGTAGTTCCTAGTCTTTAGGGTAAAGTTAGGAACTAAATTCGTTTCGATGAGAAAAACAACTTGAAAATTGGATGTATGCATAAAGTTACGAAATTCGCCCAATTTTGACCTAATTCCGTTACAATTCCATGAAGCGACAAGTAACATTTACAATTATTATATGTTGAATTTATTATATTCAAACGAGAAAAAGCGGATTGACGCCTGTAAAATTTCTGCTTTGTAGCCTTGACATGCTTCCAGCATATTGGAATAGTGGTCAAGGGCTTGAAAAAGCTGATCTAGATTTACTAGACTGTTTATTTTTGCAACAACGTTATTTAGGTTATTCATCATTAATGAGATATTATTATTATTAGGGATATTTAAATTGTTTATTGCGCGTGCAGCACCACTAACCTGTACATTAGAGTGTTGTGTTGTTTGGGTCTTATGTCGCTGGTCTCTAGGTCTACGTAGGGGTGGAAACTGTTGAGAGAACTCTTCTTCTCGTTGCCCATTGTTTAGGGCTTGGCCCCGTGGGCCGTCAGCAGCTCTTGTGTCTTGGTCCTTCCAGGCAGGCTTCGCCGGGGGAGGCGCAGGGCGAAAATTTTGAGTTTGTTTCGGTTGCTTAGTATTAGCTTGAATTATATTCTTGGTTGCAGTCTGAATTATGTTTAATTTGTAAATAAACACAGGACAGGCTTCGTCGATGGCTCTGTGCGGGCCGTTGCAGTTTACACACTTTTCGAAATCTGAGTTGCATTCTGTAATTTCATGCGAACCAGCGCATTTGCTGCATGCTACACGGCGGTTGCAAAAATATTTAGCATGCCCAAACTGCTGGCATTTCTTGCACTGCAAAACAGGCTTGTTTGAGCGCCGAATTTCCCAGCTCACTCGCACGCACATTAGAGTCTTGACTTCTTGATTGAGCCGCTTGACATTGTAATTAGTGCCGAGAATTACCAAATACATAGGAATTCTCGTTTTTCGCATTACAAACACGTTTTTCGGCGAAATATTATATTCGTCGCTCAATGCCTCTGTTATTTCACGTGGGGTGATTTCGCCATCAAGGCCATCGATGCCAAGTGTGGCACGTCTTTCTTCACCTAAGGATGTCCTAGTGTTCCTACAGGAAGAATTATCCTCTTTCCGAAAGAGTTCCGTGTGTACAGTGGTCGTGCACGTTTCATTCTGGAAACCTCCTAGGGAGGAGCTTACAACTTCCTATTGGTTATCAATCAGTTCAACAGATCAAAACACCGTGAAGTCTTTTTAAATAAATTAATCCTCTAAAAATGTTTTTTAAAGTATTATAATCACAATTTTACTAACTGATATAACGTCCGCGTGGACTAGAGAAGTGTGAACAGAACATGATCATGTCGTGGGTATTTTAAGAATCAATCACTACCATTTGTTTTAATTATTTGCTCTATCTGTTTTGACACAGGTAATTATTGTTACTCTCTTTTGCGCTCAGCAAATGATTAACTTGTTTTTTACTTAATTTTTCAGTTTCATGGTTAATTGGCATATTTATTTACTGTTAATTTTACCATTCACTTTCTCTGTTAATTGGCATGCATATTAATTTACCATTAATTTTTACTTAATAATCACTACTGGTAATTATTAGTTACTACACTCGTGGTATAACAGGTAAAAGATCTCACGTAGCGACGTCCTTTTATTACTTGGTTTCTGGTAATTTAAATTTCAATTATTATCGTATTGCAGGTATTATTCCAGGTGCTTCAGGTAGTAATTATTGGCTATCCTTTTTTTAAATATTAAATTTGTCCTTTAATGTGGTCGCTATTGCCAATTATAATTTTAATTTAAGAGCCTGTTTATGCAGATTTATAATTATTATCTAAAGCAAAAATTAAACTCGAAGTAAAAAAGCTGCTTGTTGAGGAACTAAGTAGGTACACAAATGTGTTATTTTTCAATGTTGCCACTTATATTACTTTTGCCTTTAACATTAGCCAGATCTAGAATTTGGGAGCAATCGAGTCTTCTGATAAGAAAATATTCCCAGTTTGATGGCCTTTTGTCTTTCTATGATTATCATAAAAAATACCTGATGCCCTCACACCACCTTTGGTTCGACAAAATCGTTCAACTTAAAAATCGCATAACTGTCACGTGAAACATAAAGAGAGTATATAAAAAGCATAAAAAGGATCTAGTGCGGACGTATGAAAGGCTCCTAAAAAAAAGATCCGTGAGAAAGGACTCCCACATGTCCAATACGGGCTGAAAACCCTTGAAAGAATTATGTGCTTCTAACTCTCGCCCTTTCGAAAAATCAAATTCCGATAAATATATCGCCAGTGAATCGAGAAAGAAATACGGCTTTATGCATCGTTGCCGGATTTATTCGATACATCTAAATTTATTACCAAAAAATATATGTTTGAACTAGATTGTTGCTGGTCTCAGTGACCAAACCCCACGTGAAAATTGGTATTACCCCCTTTAGGAATTGCGGTTTTCTAAGTATATATGGAATAAACGTAAAAACATGGGCACCAACAGTAACGCAAATGTTTAGAGGCATCGTCATCGCCGCACATATAAACGGTTCTGGTTCAAGTAACGAAATGAACCTCGGACGGATATATCAGTCACCTATTCCGTCACGCTAACTCATTTAAGCCTAGTTTATTATTCCTAAATTCAATTAATTTCGAAATAGCGGCAACTATGTCGGTGACACCTTGTTGACTATCGATGGACAATAAATTCGGATTCGATGAGTCAACAGGTGGCCCTATTAAAAGTTGCATATTCTAGGGCCGTCCGTTTTGAAAAGGGTCGCTTTCTATATTTTTTGGGGCCCCGAATTATTGCTTTTCTTTGTCGGGTGCCGTCGAGTTGCCCAATAATTCCGACGTACATTTTATTGGATATAACAACAAATTGGTCAAATAATTGTACTAATATTGTACAATTATTTCCCCGGATTTTTCACAATTTTCTAACTCTTCCGAAAATTTTCCTGATAAAATCAGGCTGATTTTTAGATTGGCCACGTCCAGGTGTTCAAAAGTATGTCAACGTACAGGGTTGTTTGTATATTTTGCACTATACCTGGATCTTTTTCTAGTAACTACGGGGGCATGATGAACAAAAAGATTAACACCCCCACTTTTGTGGAGTGCTTTTAGCCATAACCCTATAGCTAGTCGGTACTACATGCATAATCTTAAAATTGAAACAAGCCTTGGATTTAGGTAACACCTGTTAAGGTGAGAATCAATAAATACGCAAAGTGTGCGCAATTGACACTCGCCCATCAGATTCATCTAATTGTACCTACGCTATTAAACTCGAAGAAATACAGTTAATTGTTAAAAATAATATTCTTTTGTTACGGTACGAGTTTGGTAGACTGAACTTGCACAATCAGCGTTCAGCCATCTCTCTTGTACGTTTGATGGCATTTAAACAAAAAGGATTAAGCAATAAAAAAAGGTAATTTAGTGCCATCTTCGTTTGCGGAGCAGAGCAAAAGGTACTATAATCAAATGATTTGATTGGCGCATTTATTTAATGAATGTTCATGCAGTATGGGGATTCTGTTTTAAGGGCAATGCGATATGATATAGATACTATACATACTATACAAAAGTGGTTCTATTTATTAAAATATTAAAATAAAGTGCTATTCACTTGGAACGCATACAAAAAAAATTGTAGTCTAGACTGTGTATGTACCTATCTCCAACACTAA
>MU182160.1:477789-507107 GCA_016904865.1 Pissodes strobi
CCCGAGAGAAACAGACTCAGATCAAGAAAGGTTAGGTAATAATTCTTAATGTTTAGGTCTTAGTTTTAAGGTACTATTTATCCATGTTTTATCTATAAAAAATAAAATTAATGAATTGGAGGCATTCGTGGCAGGGAGCGAACCGGATGTTCTTTGTCTGGCTGAACATTGGCTGTCTACTCATGAGTTAAAATCATTAAGATTTCAAATCTCTTTCCAGCATCAGCTTTTTGTCGAACAAACTGTAGGGGGGGAGGCTCAGCAAAAATATAATTTTTAAAGAGATTGGGAAAGTTTCAAATCTGTCCATACAAAATGTTATTGAGTTGACCTGTATATGTGTCACTAAGTTCAAACTGTATTTCAAAACTTTTATGGAAGTTTTGGGAGGAGCTTTGCACACACTTAGTTTATCAAATAAAATCTTGGTTGTTGGGGATTTTAATGTGCATTTTAACACGGATAGTCCTAATTGTACAGAATTGTGTGATCTAATGACCAGCTTTGGCTTTCAACAAAAAGTCTTTGAAGCTACAAGGCAAGACAACTGTCTTGATAATGTTTTCTGTAACTTTGAGGATGCTCTTGGGGTGCGAATTGATGTCCCCGGCATATCTGATCACATGGGTATATTTCTAGAATACACTGCAAAGGTGGAGCAGGCTTCAGTGACGGTACAGAGGTGTGTATTCAAACCAATCACTCAAAGAGGTCGCAACTTGTTTTTCTCTTTTTTTGGGGGCAACTTCATGGGATACTGTATGCAGTCCTAATTGCAGTGCCAATGAAAGGTTTTCCCACTTTGTTAATCTCATTTCAGATCATTTCAAAACCTCATTCCCTGAAAAATCCTACTCTAGGAGGAGGGGTCAAGCTGGTGCAGTGACTTGGTTCAATGACAATTTGAGAGAAATGCGTGACAATCTACACTTTTTTCTTGAACTAGCGATCACAGGTACGTGAGGTTTAGGATGTATGTTAGGATGAAAGAAGTAAGGAAGGAGGTATGAGAGTATGACTTTGAACGGACAAGATGGGAGGAAATGGTAAGGGATTTGAGTGGCGCTGAATGGCGAATGAAACGCAAGAATGAAAGTGAAGAGAACGAGTGGTGGGATGGTTAGTTGGCAGCGGAAGGAGGAATGTAAGGAGAGTGAGGATGGAATACCAGAGTGAGAGGGATCAGTCACGGAGGGACAAATGCAAGAGGGTATGGTTGCATGAAAGAAACGAATATAAGAAAATGATATAGAACAAGAAGATAGAACATGTGAGGATAGAAATTGAGAGGGTATCTGAGAATGAGTCGTGGGAGAGAGTGTGGAATTTTTTGAGGAAGAAAGGGATACGTAAGGATAGTAAAGCGGTGAAGAATTGGGAAGGAAAAGAGGCAACGAACCAGGAGGAGGAGGATAAATTTCTGTTGGACATGTACCATCCGGAGTTGACACCCCAAGAGAAGAGGGTGAGATGAGGGTAAGCAACAGGGAGTTAGATAGGGACGTGAGATATAACATGGGGGAATAGGAGAAATGGAGATAGAGGACACGATTTTGGACCTAAAGAAAAGGAAGGCTAGTGGATATGACAGGATATCAAACGAGGCGATGCAGGCAATATGGGAAGGTATTGGGGAGTCGTTGAAAGTATACAATAGGTGTTGGGAGATGGGTTACTTCCCGAAGATCTGGAAAGTGGCAAGGATTCGCTGGCTCCCTAAGGCGAAGGGAGGTTAAGGACCATAAGCCTGTTACCTACCTTAGAGAAAGTTTTGGATCTTCAATGAAAGAGTGAGAACTTGGTGTGAGAGAGAGCTAAATTTGGTTTCAGGGGAGGAAGGGATACGATTGGGGTGCTTGAAAGTGTGTTACGAGTGATGAAGGAAGCAAGGGAGAGTGGTTTGCACAGTATGATTATTACCCTGGATCTGAAGAATGCATTCAATTTGGCATGACCGGCAACGGTAGACAAGGAAATGGAGAGAATGGAAATGCCGAAGCGAATGAGGGATATATGTTGGAGTTTTGTTAGCGGAGAGAAAGGTAATGAGTGGCAAGTCGGAAAGGCAACCGGAGAGTCGAGCCGGGGGGAGAGAGGAGGGAGTGAAAGGGCAGGCCTTCGCGAATGACCAAGTAATTGTGATTTCGGGGAGGTCAGTGCGTGAAATAGAGAGAAAATGGGAGAAAACATGGACAGGCTGTAAAGAGTGAGAAAGTGAAAACTTTGCGGAGTATAATGAGGGAAAGACGGGGGAAAGGGAAAATTCGGGAACCGGTGTAAAGTGTATGTGGACTTCTGCGAATGGGACAGGTGGAATCAGAGAGAGGGTGTTTGCGTATTGGTGTTCCTCAGGATTCTGTCATGGGCCCTCTATTATTTTTAATATACATTAATGACTTGCCGCTACATGTTCATCAGCGAATTTCACTATCTTTGCTGATGGCACAACAACATTTAACTGCAACAAAGATCTTGCAACAGCCGTGGGATTCGCTGTCGAGGGCGGAGCATCTCAAATCGATTATTCCTCAATGCAACAAAAACTCAATCATTGATTTTTTCTACCAGAGGGATTTCTGATGAAAGAGATAACCCTACAAGTGTTATATTTCTCGGTGTTCTGCTTGATCCTGGACTTTTGTGGGATGAGCATACTAACTTTTTAAAAGGGAAGTTGTGCTCAAATATCTTCCTGCTCCGTGGACTGGCATCATGTGTTTCACAATCAGTATTGAAACAGGCATATTTTGCTCTCTGCCACTCTCACATAAGCTACTCGATTATTGCTTGGGGTCTTAGCGTAAGTGCAAATGTTATTTTTAGATTGCATAGCCATTCGCATTGTCGCAGGTACTCCCTATACAGCAGGTTGCAAGACTCTATATACTTACACTTCCATCCCAATTTACACTTGAGAATCTCATCTATGTCAAATCTAATCTGCATAAATTTCGTGCCCATGCTGGGATCCATAATTTTGGTACAAGAAATAGGGTAGATCTTGTTCACAACTTCCATCGACTTGAAAGGTGCAGAGACGGATCCTCATGTTTATCAGTGCACTTCTTTAACAAATTGCCCCAAGCAATCAGACAATTACCCATGTCTCAATTCAAAATTAAAGTAAAAGAAGTTTTCCTGGCTGGTGCTTTCTATACCCATGCAGAATATCTGGAAGCTCACTTGTCATGATGTCTTAGATAATTTTGATGTTTTTATTGTGTCAATGTAAATTTTAATTGTGAAAGTTTTTTTATTGTAAAATGTAAATTTAGTATAGTTTTTTTTGTCTCTCACTTATGGAGAATGTTTTCTTTTTAATGTGTATGTTTAAAGATTACTATTAGTATTTTATGGACTGTGGATTTTGACTATTTGATTACACAAGTCAATAAGGACTTGTGTAAATACTTTCTGTATCTTAACATGAATAAATTGAAATTGAAAATTAAAATTGAGTTAATTGAAATTTAATTTACCAAAAATTAAAATTTTAAGATAGTCATGACATATAGGTTCGGATCATCCTAATAATATTAATTAGCAAATGGAAAAGGGGATTCTTAAAAAGATGATTCACGCACAAATAACATAGATCGTGCAAACTTGCATATTAAAATTAATGGACATATTAGAACACGTTTTTCTACTGCTGTGTTGGTATAAAAATGATCATAATCTTAATATTTGTTTTAAAGTAACTAAATAATTATCGAATAATATATTGAAAGAAAAAATAAATTTCAAATGAACCTGAGAGGCTCTGACATGTCTATTACTTGTATATAAAACTAACAAGAACAGTAGCATGATTGAAGCTCGATAGTACAATGGATTCTGTAATTATATCGAGCTATTGCAGATTTCTATTTTCTGAAAGATTATTGATACATTTTACGTGGTTCAACCCATATATTTTAACTCGCTTTAATTAATTGAAATTTAATTTACCAAAAACAAAATTTATAAAATAGTCCGGGCATATAGGTTTGGGTCATCCTAATAATATTTATTAGTAAATTAAAAAGTAGATTCTCAAAAAGATGCATTCGCGCACTAATCACATAGATAGTGCAAACTTGCATATTAAAATTAATGGACAGAATAGAATGTTTTTCTACTGCTGTGTTTGAATAAAAATGATCGTAATCGTAAGGTTTGTTTTAAAGTAACTAAATAATTATTAAATCATTTATTTAAAGAGACAAATAATTTCAAATGAACTTGAGGATCTCTGACATCTATTACTTGTGTACTTTTTTTTATGGCAGTGGCACACACACTAAAGGCGCTCGACGAGCGGTGTGTGTGCGAAGATGTTGATTGACACGGTTCTTGAATAGTTGTAGGTTGTAATTAGTGGGAAACAGACAAAGGAGTTTTTGTAAAGCAATGTTCTAGGTGTTTCCAGTTGTACCACGAACTGGAACGCTCTTGCCGTCTGCCGCGACTGTCTGACAGGAGTTGCCAGGGGTGGGATGAGGCGGGTCAAATTCTAGAAACATCTGCCGTGAAAGTATCTGTAAAACAGAGATATCTCGGCCACATGTCTGCGGTGTTCCAGACTATCCAGATTCCGGGTCATCTCCAGGTCGCCGACGAGACGCACAGCTCTCTTCTGAATGGAATCCAGCAGCTTTAGGGTGTACTTTAGTGCGGCACCTCAGATCTGTGAGGAATATTCTAAGCACGGTCTTATTTGCGCTTTGTAGAGCAAGAGCAACTGCTGCGGTGTATAGAGTTTCTTGTTGCGAAATAGCGCACCAAGCTGCTGGGAGGCTGATTTTGCGATGTTAGCAACGTGGTCATGCCAGGACATATTGCTGTTGACCGAGACACCCAGCAGTCCGATTGACGAGGATAAAGGAATGGTCGATCCTGCCATAATGATGTCAGGGCCCGCTGCATTGGCCCTCTTGGTAAACTGGACCAAATTTCGGTCGCCCCAAGTTTGAAGTTTCTCCAAATCTTGATTAATTGCTGTAATCTGCTCCAGTCTGAGGTTATAAGTCTCAGTCGCTGGTAAAGGTTTTTCTGATCTAAATTGGGAGACAAGGGTACTGTCATCTGCAAAACTGTATTACGGTCAGCAGGTCATTGATATAGATAAGAAACAGAGTTGGGGAAAGTATTGCGCCCTGAGGCACGCCCGCGTTAATGGTAAATGTGTCTGAGATGTGTCCATCAACTGCAACGTGTAGAGATCGGTTCTTAAGTAAACTGGCAAGCCAGCTGCAGGGAGAAACTGGCAGTCCGAAGGACGGCAGTTTGTTGAGCAGTCCTTCATGCCAAACTCTGTCGAATGCCTTTGAAATATCCAACGCAATCGCTCGAGATTCTCCATAGTTTTCAATTGCCCCACTCCATATATGAGTGACATAGGCCAATATATCTCCTGTCGATCTCTCTTTGCGAAAGCCGTATTTGTTATCGCTGAAGTGACCAGTAGACATAATGCAATCCAAACTGACATCCTACCAGAGGTAAGCCCTAACCTACAAAATAATATCGAAATGCCGAACGTTGAGAATCGAAAAATGCTCGACCAGATTGATGTCCTTTCAACAGAAAATAGTAAATTGTCCTCAAACCTGAAAGATAATTTCATAACATCCATTGAAACCTTAACGGCAGAAAACCAGATATTCTTGAACCATCTTAAGAAGGCCAACACAAGAATTCTTTCTATGCAGGAAGAATTGTCATCCCAACAATCAAATTTTAAATCGACCGCAGGAGAAGATCCCACCAGAAGCCTCCCAGATAATCCTGAAATAAACTCCTGTAAAATTACTGACAGTACAAGTCATAGCGAATTGAAAAAGAAACATCGTAAACCACAAGTTCTCATTTACGACAAAAGGTTATGTACTAAAGGTATTAGAAGGTTAATTAAGACCTTCTCATTCAGCAGATATGACACATGTAGTCATTTCTCTGAAACGCAATAGTAATGGATGCCGCATGCATGTCAAAGAAACTGACGCGTAGTGACTTTTTGATTTTATTTGCCGGTAACGTGAACGCTTTACGAGGAACAACCGCAGGTGAGCTATGTTGGAACAAGGTTGCGGAAATCTCCAGGAATACTAATCTTATTATAGTAACTCCATCATTCTGTGACAACCGGAATAGCCTTAACAACTTTATATACGAATTGAATATGGATATAAAGGGGCAGATGTACAGCGCCAACAATGGCTTCTGCGTAAACTCTGATAACTTTATGTCCCTTTACGACATGAGATACCATACGAAGCAGAGGATATCGAAATTAATTTGCACCAAGTTTTTGGAAACTAGCTCAACAAGTTTTTCCGGACTTGCCCAACTAAGTGTAGCAACTTAATCTACGACAAAAATCCAAGTAACCAAAAAGTCCCAACTAAAACCAACCGTCGATCTAGCAACTAATTTAATATCTCAATATACTATCAAAACGTTCGAGGACTTAGAACAAAAATTGTTTTGTTTCTTCAGGAAGTGTTAAACTGTGATCACGATATTATTGCGCTGGTTAACTGAAGGTTTTAACAATGCCGAACTATTCTCAGACGATTACATCGTATACAGAAATGACAGGGATAATGGGATCTCCAACAAGTCCAGAGAGGGCGGAGTTCGAATAGCGGTGAGAAAGTCACTTGATTCTGCGACCTGTTCACGGCCGCAAAATGATGTCGAACACGTATGGGTCGAGCTACATTGTGAGCTGCGTCTATATACCACCCATAGAAATGCTAAAAACTACATACAAACTGTAAGTTTCATGTGTGAACACAATCTAACTACTAATATTTTACTTCTTGGGGATTTCAACCTACCCTCTTACACTAAATCGTTTATATCAGTAAAGATTCTCCGAAAATCATGCGGGACTGGATTTTCCCCAACGACGATGCCTCAAGTAGCTCGGTCTTTGCCTCTAACAATCAAAAAGGGTCACTAATCTACGATTGCATGTGCTTCTATAACTTACGTCAGTGTAACAACGTTGCCAATTACAACAATGTTATCTTGGATATGGTGTTTCGTAATTTCTGTGTCTAGTATTTCTACCTCACTATGTAACATTGACCTTCATCACCCACCATTACACATTATCATCGGCTCCCTAGCCTATGACGAAATTCCCCAAGAGCTGCAGCTAATCAAGTATAACTTTTCGTTGATTGACTACGAGGTGGTTAATGAATATATCGATACCATCGACTGGACCTTCCTATCTTCGACAAGTGCTTTAAACCATGCTA
This sequence comes from Pissodes strobi, assembly GCA_016904865.1. Classification (NCBI taxonomy): domain Eukaryota; kingdom Metazoa; phylum Arthropoda; class Insecta; order Coleoptera; family Curculionidae; genus Pissodes; species Pissodes strobi. The sequence goes on from MU182160.1 coordinate 485,043, forward strand.
CTGAAATGTTTTACACCATCTGTGTTTACACCATATTGTGATTGACTTATACATCCCCAGGACTGTAGTGACTATTTCTAAGTCAGTATTTTTCCAAAAAAAAAAAAACAATGGAGTTGATCAAGAAAAAGAATGGTGCATATAGTAAATATGGAGATTCACTCCTGTCTGCCGATGTAATTAATTATAAACACTTGAGAGGTGAGTCAAAGGCTTCCATTGCGGCCGATTATAGTAGCTTCCTTCAGTCTACCCAGAACAGGGTTCAGCAGAACGTCACAGCATTCTGGTTATATATCAAGCAGCTAAGAAGAACTTCGAGATATCCATCAAAATTAAAATACAATGAAACTGAGTTAGATAACCTGGAGGGAATAGCAAAATTATTCGGCGATTTCTTCCAGTCTGTGTTTATTAAATCCTCGTCTGATTATCAATGTACCGTTTCCACTAATAACCTGCACCTTTGAAACATCTTTATCAACAGCTCGACCATCTTTGAAAACCCGATTGATCTCGATGAAAAAAAGGGAGCAGATGATATAGTACCTCTATTCTTAAAAAAATGTAGTCCTATTCTTTCAGTACCACTCAGCTACCTATATCAGCTCTCCTTAACCTCCTGTCTTTTTCCTGACATATGGAAGACTGCCTTGGTCACGGCAATCTACCAGAATGGTGACCGTGGAGATGTAAGCAACTATCGCCCAATATCAGGCCTCGATTGCTTGGGGAAAGTACTAAAAAGTTATTTGAGCGGAAGAACACAGTGTGTTAGGTTCAACGGTGCTATCTCAGAGAAAATAGCAGTCACTTCAGGTGTACCTCAGGGGTCTCACCTGGGTTCTTTGCTGTTTGTATTTTTCATCAACGACCTCTGTGAAGAGTTACAGGATTGTCAGTTCCTATTATACGCAGACGATTTAAAAATCTACAACAAAATCTCTAATGATGTCGACTGCCTCCGTTTGCAGCGTAGAATACACAGACTATCCAGTATGGTGCGAGACCAATAGAATGGAATTGAATCTACAGAAGTATAACACAATAACATTCACAAGAAAGAAGCGTCCCATTTCATTTTGTTATCAACTCTCCAATACTCCTTTATCACGAGTAAGTATCATTGACGATTTGGGCATTGTCTTTGATACAGCGTTGAGGTTCCAGGAACATATCAACCGCATATTGGCTAAGTCCTTCAGGATGGCGGGTTTAATAATGAGAAGCTGTCATGACTTCAACGATGTAGAAGTTAGGACTTCTACGTCGAAGCAACTTAACTTTTCATTGGTAAGAAGTAACCTAGAATACTGTTGCGTCGTCTGGGCTCGACAGTATAATGTACACATAAAGAGAATAGGACGTGTGCAATCTAAATTTATTAACTTTTTGCTATACAAACTAAGCATTGATAAAACAACCCTCACATACCAACAGCGATCACAGATGCTGAATACCGAAAACCTTGAAATGCGTAGAATATTTCTAACGCTAGTGTTTGGACAAAAGATATTAAATAGCGAGGTTGACTGTCCCGAACTTCTTCCATCTCTGAACTTCTACGCACCACCTTATAATACCAGACTCACAAATGTATTTGCAATGAATAGGAGCCGTACCGATGTAGGGATGTATTGCAGTATCAACCGCATTATAAACCATTTCAATACCTACATCAAATCCAACGTCGATACCAATGGCACATCGCTCAACTTCAAAGAAAGACTGAGAAGACATCTGTTTAGATGATGAATGATCCAAGCGAGGATTCCGGACCACCCTTGAAGTGTTTTTCTGTTGTCTGATAGCAGATTTCTGTATTTTTATATTTGTTATATTTTTGTGTTTTTGTTTTGTGTATTCATTCGTTTTTATATTGAATGTAGTGTACCAATTTGAAGATTCTCTGTAGTATACCTTGAAATAAATAAATAAAAAAAAATATTCTGTTGTTCTCGAGGTACTTGAGTAGTTGCTGATTGACTACACGTTCCATAACTTTGGAAATTATTGGAAGCAAGGCAATTGGGCGATAGTTTGAGGGCGTGGTTTTCTTGCCTTTTTTGGAACAGGTTGCACTCAAGCGACTTTCCAAGAAGATGGGTAAATCCCTTTTCCGTAAGACAGAGAAAAAGCCTGGAAAAACGGGTGTTAGTTCGCTGGCGCAGTTCTTTAAGACGATGGCAGGTATTCCGTCCGGTCACGATGCCTTTTGGGTATCTAGTTCTTTAAGGATTTTACAAATATGACGGTGATAAAACTTGACTTCTGCCATGGTAGTGTTGATGTTCGATATGGTGAGGAGAGCCTTGCCTTGGGGGACGTCTAAGGTAGAATGCGATGAAAACGTTTTGGCGAGCATGTTTGTTTTTCCTTGGCTGTAGCCGCCGTGATGCCACGTTCGTCTGTCAAAGGTGGGAGAGACGTTTTTGTAAAGTTATTACTTACTGCCTTTGCTACCGACTAGAAATTCCTGGAGCCACTGGGGCACTGATTTTGCTGCCAGTACTTGTAAGCTTGCTGTTTTCTACCTACAGCTCTTTTGCATCTTCTGTCGAACCAGGGCTTTCCTTTTGACGGTAACTTGATGGAATTTGGTATGTATGCTTCCATTCCTGAGGAGGTTACTTGCGTAATCTCATCGCAGCAGATTGATGAGTCGTTAGTGCCAAAGCAGACGTCGAGTTAAGGAAACTCTAGATAGGTCGTCCCAATTTGCAGAATTGTAATGCCAGATTTTTCGAGGCAATTCGGGATCCTTCTGTTAAGTGGCATTTCACAAACCGCTGTAATAAGTTTGTGGTCGGAAGTACCTAATGGCGGACCAACTGTAATTGTGTACTGGTCAGGATTGGTGGTTAGAAGAAGATCCAGGAGGGCGCGAATTCGCCCCTCTCTGAGATTCGAGTTGGTTCGTCTACAAGTTGAGTAAGCCCGCAGCTGATGGCAAATGCTACAGCTTCTCTACCTTCGTTGTCGGTCTGGATGTGATGTTTGAGCCAGTTGGTGTTGTGGGCATTGAAGTCTCCCAGAACGATTATTTCTGAATTGGGGGTGATTGACCTGTATTGAGTCCAAAGTGATAGCTAGTGTTGAAAAAAAAAGCTTTGATAGGCTCTATCCATCGGAGGTCGTATAAAACAAAAAAAAAACCTGATACAGCTTTATACAAGCTGACTTAGATCCGCTTCCGGATGTGATGAGCATAGACTGGAGGCCTGAAATAGAGACCGGTAAGGCCACAAAGAAAAGGAAATGGGATAAAGAATCAGATGAGGACAAGGAGGTGCCTACAAAAACGGGACAAGCGCTTGCAAAGTTCCTACAGGATATGATTAAAAATATCAAAACCCTGGAAAGGGTGGTCTCGTCAACGTACAAACCCAAGAGGGAATTTTGCGAAGTAAGCAGCAAACTTTCTGCTGTTGCTGAGAAAATCCAGTCTAGGGATGTGATGGACTTGATTGGGGCTGTAGGCGAGGGAGAAAAAACCAGCACTACATCTGCTGATCTGGCAGAGGAAAATGCAGCTCTCCGCCAATACATAAAAACGTTGGAAGAAAAGCACCAGAAAGAAGCAAAGGAGGCAAGTATGGAGAAAGTTAAGTGCAAAGGCTGCCAAAAAGCCCTGTCAATAGCTGCAAAAAGGCAATCAATATTATCTAACCAGACCTGGGAAGGATTCAAAAATGTCAAAGAAGACGACTGGAACAGTGATCTCTTTGAGGCCCCAACTGAGACAGAAAAAAATATCTGGGACTCACCACCCGACACAGTCATTGTACTCCCGTGCAACACCAGCATTGAAGCAAGACACAGAAGTGTTGGAACGGCAATCGAAAAATTCGGAGGCAAAGAGGGCCTAAGAAGACAAATTAGCAAGCCAGGTGATCTAGCAGTCATGACACACTCCCTAGGCTTCCCTAGCAGCGATGGTAGATTCAACCACTCCGATCGGTTCATAGTGTATCCTATACTGAGTGAAGACAAAACGTGCTCCGAAGACAAAACCACGTTCGAAAGCCTGGCAAAAATCAAAAACTATATTAAGACACAAGACATAGATAAAATTGCCATTCCGGAGATTGAAGATGTATCGGGAATCATGATAACTAGGATGCTCCAGTTCCTTTTCCCCAATACAAAAATTATGGCCTATAAACAAGGGGCACGCACGAAGGAAGGACGAGGTAGACTAAAGAGCTTAGTCGAAAACCAGGACAATACGGGAAAGACTCAGAGACCGAAGGAGGACGCGATACTGGTGAAGCTGCCAGGTAAAGGATACGCGGACACCCTCAGGACCATAAAGGAAGCGGTGAATCCAAGTGAAGTGGGTGTAGATATAAAAGAAATAAAAAAGACCAGGAATGATCACGTTCTGCTTACAATAAAAAACGGCGCAGACAAAGCGAAGGTTCTCATGAAAGTTCTGGACGAGAAGGTGCCTGATCTGTCGACATCTCTGTTACAAAATAAAAAAGTGCTACATATAAAAAACATGGACGAGCTCACAGTTGAAAAAGAGATTGTGGAAAGGGTTGCATCTACGCTGGGTGTAGAACCGGAAAATGTAGAGGTGCGAGCCCTCAGACCGGCATATGGCAGCACGCAAAATGCCACGCTGATATTGTCTGATGCGGATGCAGAAAAATTGATTCAGGTGGGTTCAGTCAGGATAGGCTGGTCACACTGCAAAGTGCTGGAAAGAGTTAAAGAAACTCGTTGTGCCAGATGCTGGGATTTTGGTCATGAAAAAGCCCAGTGCAAAGGGCCTGATAGAGGCCAGCTGTGCCTGAAATGCTGCAAGGAGGGACATAAGGCATTCGAATGTAAAAGTCAGCCTTTTTGCTTGCACTGTCGCAAGGATGGACATCGCACCGGTAGTCCCCAGTGCCCTAATAGAAGGACTAAGACATTAGGTTTACAACAAGATAATGAAGATCCTTCAAATAAACACAAATAGAAGCAGACAGGCAATAGATATGGCCATTGCCACGGCCGAAGAATTGGAAGCAGCCATAATACTGGTCAGTGAGCCAAACATAAGCTTTATAAGGGATAGAAAGGACTGGATAAAGGGAATCGATCTGAAGTCGGCGATTAAGGTTATGAGCGACAAGATATTCATCAAGGATCAGGGCGAGGGACACGGATATGCCTACCTTGCAGTTAATGAATTCACCATTTACAGTTGTTATTCCTCAGGAAATGACGATATTCAAGACTTGGAAGAAACACTGTTCCAGATTGAACGACGGATAAGATCAAAAGGAGAAAATGCGGTAATTTCTGGGGACTTCAATGCCAAGTCACCTCAGTGGGGAATGGAAACTACCGACAGAAGAGGTAGAGTAATGGTGGAGTGGATGGCGGCTAATGAACTAGTAGTCGTAAATCAGGGGGATAGACCGACCTTCGAAAGTTTGAACTACGGCTCCATCTTGGACTTGACTATTGTTACGGAGAGGTTTCGGCCCCGAATCGACCACTGGGAGGTATCGGAGAGAGAAAGCCTAAGTGACCATAATTATATCGTCTTCAACATCATAGCCAACAAAACAACCATTGCTGGAGCCCCCAAAGCCAGTGGCTGGCAAATAAAAAAGCTTGATCGGAATAAACTCGATCAGCTCCTGAATGAAATGGATGACCGTCAAATCCCACAGAACGCAAAAAGCTTCTCCGACCAACTGAGAGACATCTGTAATAGAGTCATGCCAAGCCGACGAGTCGACGCCAGGAGGAAACCGGTATACTGGTGGAATGAGGATATTGCTAACTTACGCAGTGCATGTCTCAGGTTAAGAAGAAAATACACCAGAGCTGCAAGAAGAGAATCGACAGAGGTGAGACAGGCTCTGTGGGAGCTTTATAAAGAATCTAAAACGAAACTGAAGCAACAGATCAAGCGGGCCAAGAAAGACTGCTGGAAGGTGCTTTGCGATAACATTGACAATGATATATGGGGTGAAGGATATAAAATAGTTATGAAAGGGATACTGGGGTACCTGCCGAGAACCAACCTCTCTCTAGACACGATGGAAGAGGTGGCATGCCACTTATTCCCTAAACACCCAGATGTGATATTTGATTGTGATATTAGGTGTAGGTTTTTAAATTTTACTATAGAGGAATTAAGGATAGCTTGTAGTAGGCTCAAGATTAATAAGGCCCCAGGACCAAAAGGAATACCTCCAGAAATACTGAAGATAGTAACCGAGAAGCAACCAAACTTAGTTCTAGCAGCGTATAACGAGCTGGCATCCCGAGCACACTTCCCGGAGAACTGGAAGGTGGCTAGGCTTCTTCTCCTCAAGAAGGGCGATAAACCTTGTCAAAACCCTTCCTCGTACAGACCGATATGTCTCTTGGATGTCGAGGGTAAACTGTACGAGCAATTGTTGGTAGGAAGATTAAATAGCGAACTGGAGCGTACCGGTGGTTTATCTGAAAGGCAGTTTGGATTTAGGAAAAAGAGGCAAACAGTTGATGCAATCAACCTAGTCCTACGGATTGCTGGTCAGGCGGAAGACTTTTCGCCAGCCCATCGGAGACTTTGTGCCGTTGTCACGCTGGATGTCAGGAATGCATTCAATAGTGCATCATGGCAGATAATACTGGACGAGCTGCGACGAAGATCAATAGATGAAAGCCTTATCAGTATCATTGCATCCTACCTGTCCAATAGGCATATTCTCTTGGAAAATGGTGAGGGTGCAAAAACCCTGGATACCAGCAGTGGGGTACCTCAGGGTTCAGTTATGGGCCCCATCTTGTGGAATATCCTATATGATGAGCTATTTCGAGTGGAGATGCCTGAGGATGTCACTCTGGTGGGCTTTGCTGACGATGTGGCGATGGTGGTCACCGCGAAGACTGAGGAATTGTTGATGTCTAGAAGCAACACGGGACTCCAGAGAATATCAAACTGGATGGAGCGTTAATGGCTTCATCTGGCTCCAGAAAAAACCGAGGCAGTGTTACTCACTCACAAGAGGAAAATCAGACCGGTGTCCTTTGAGATTCAGGGAGTAATTGTGAGACCGAAGACGGAGGTGAAGTACCTGGGAATATACCTGGACACTAAACTGACCTTTTCGCAGCATGTCTGCCGCACTATATCGAAAGCGGAAAAAACCGTCGCTGCCCTGGCTAACCTCTTACCAAACATCGGGGGTCCGAGAGCGTCAAAAAGACGAATCCTGGCGCTAGTGGTACAGTCTCAACTGTTGTATGGAGCGCCTTCATGGCACACAGCCACCAGGAATAAGTCGCTTATGGCCAAGCTTGAAAGGGTCCAGCGAACTATGTCCATTCGGGTTTGCAGCGCGTACCGAACAATCTCTACGTATGGAGTGGGGGTTGTTGCTGGGATTCCTCCAATCAAGTTGCTAATCCATGAGCGAAGAGACAGGCACAACGGCATGGATGGAGCTGCGGCTAGGGCCAACCTTCTGCGTGAATGGCAAGTAATATGGGACAGTGCACTAACGGGCCGTTGGACACATAGACTCATACCCAATGTAGAAAGGTGGATGAAGCGTCCGTTTGGAGAAGTAGACTACTATATAACGCAGGCCTTGTCTGGGCATGGTTGCTATAGGAAGTACCTATTTGAAAGAAGGAGGTCGGAGACAAGCGACTGCCCTTATTGCGGAGATGAGGATGACGCAGAACATACACTATTCAAGTGTCTGAGATGGAAAGATCCTCGAGACAGATTCGGGCGCGAGACCGGCGGGGTTTTTGATATAAACGGCCTTTCCAGCTGTCTGCTACAGGGAGAAAAAGAGTGGAATGCAGCCTACAGGGCTGTCAGAGCAATAATAGAATCCAAGGAGAAAGAGGAGAGAGATGTTGGTGACTGACTGACTAGTAAATGTGTGTGCAGTCCATAAGCAATGTGATGTTATATTTGTTAGCACTAGACGAACAACAACCAGCACCGCACTGAAGTAATGCGCAAGTGGTCCCGGTGCGGAGAGTCGCAAAAAGGGGGAAGGGTTTAGTCGGTCGGTGCTTCCTGGACTGGAACACTAACCCGACACACCCCGGGAACATAAGATCGCCTTGAGCCAATCCCGGAAGTCTGATAATGAGCAGATTCCTAATCCCCTCAAAAAAAAAAAAAAAAAAAAAGATCTGAAACAGATCTGATACAGCTTTAGACTGGCCTATCTAAAATTGTGTAAAGCTTTATCATTAAAGTTGAAGAATTAAGAAGAAGATGGCATCTTCAACAGGATTTTCAATCCTATAAGAGAATCACTGAATAAGCTCCCGAAGAATGCTGAGAAAAAGCTCAAGAGACGTGAAGCGCCTAAGAAACCCAACACCCAGCCCAGCCTGGCATAAAATATTACCACATCAAACCTTATGGAGATTTGCGTGTAAAATGAACGAAATTGCGGTCGGACATACATTGCTTATCTACTTCCGATAATTATCGATATTCATTGACAATTATTTTTTCCTGCGTTAGGCTCGCATTCGCTTCACAAACCCTTAACTAAGATGGGCAACGACGATGATTTTAAATCACCATCAGTTTAGTCGCAGTTTGTATAAGCGAAGAGGAGCAGAACGACCTTGAAACGAAAATGATCCCTCAGCCTGGGGCGTTTTTAATTTTCCAGAAACGATCGGCCGCACTCTGCTCCTCGGCAATGAGGAGCTACAAGATTTTTCCACAATGCAACCGGTTTAATACCTGTATGTCACCGAGGGTTGACAGCTCTATTTTTGCCAGAGCCGTATCTAGTTCGTTTTTTAATCCAACATCGGATCCGGTCTATAAGTCGAATTTTAAAATTAAAAAAACTGATTAATTAATATATCTATGTTTGTATTTGCGCTGTCAGAAAAAATATTAAACGATCTCAAAAAATTGTTAAAAATACGTTAACTATAGCAAATTTTACGTAGATTCCGAATATTCATACCAGAAGTTCAACTAATGCAGTATTTTCCAAAATGTTGTATTTTTCGAACTTATGTGCTTTTCACCGATCGATTAATATAGCTATGCTTCTATTCCCGCTAGGAGAACAAATACTAAACGAGCTCACATAATTATGAAAATTATCTCACCTACAGTAAATTTTGCGTAGATTTCGAATATGTATGCCGGAAGTTTCAATAATGCCGTGCTTTTCCAGAATCTTGTATTTCCCGAACCGATGTGCTTTTCACCGATCGATTATTTATTTAGGGGCTGTAAAGCTAGTTCGCCTCCTCATGGTGTTACCTGGGTAACGCTAAATGAACTAGCACAACTGGCAGCCAGATAATCCACTGGATCTCCTGGCATACATCACTAATACTGTCATCATGAAATAATGTAATTCGAATGGTTCTTTTAAGAACCGATGGCAAGAAAACTTGGACCTTGTATCCGAGTTTGCCATTTGAATATTGAAGGCATAATCAGAACGAAATGCCAGGTGCTTCAAAACATTTTATTTGAAAACAATATTGACCTGGTCGCTGTCCAGGAGAAAGATGCAGAAAATGAAGAACAACTCAACTCTAGGGGAAAAATATCCGGATATGAATTGCTAGGTGCTACGTATGATAAATATTATGGAGTAGCAACTTACGTGCGTAGTAACATAGAGAATGCTCCCCTCTCGTAAATCTCCAGTGATAATAACATACACGAGGTAACAGTCAGAATCGGATAAATTACACTCATCAATATCTATAAGCCCACTGCCACCATCTGGCAAGCACATGTCATCAAAACCCATATCTGCTTAATGTTGGAGACTTTAACAGCCATCATGAACTATGGAAACAATTAAATGACGAAAATGGCAATGCCCTAGTAACCTAGTCGGATATAAATAACACTCATCTTATTTTCGAGGCGAAAGATCGAGGAACTACCAAATCAGCAGCTTGGAGACAAGAATATAACCCTGACCTGTATTTCGTATCCGGCGACCAAACTAACCTTCCACTAGCAGCATCACGAAAGGTCCTACCAGACTTCCCACCTAGCCAACACCGCCCAGTCATCATCGAGATTGGTATCACAATTCCCTTTGTGAGATCAATTTCTCGCCCCAGGTGGAACTTCAGAAGAGCAAACTGGGAAGCCTTTCCCAAAAACCTAGATAAGTGCCTCGGCTGCCGGCTGGGTTCCTCCAGAAAGTGGAAATTACCAGAGGTTTGTAGGAGCAGTCTTGAGTTCGGCATAGAAGTCGATACCGCAGGGAATATATTCCTGGGGGGTCGGAAAATAGGGAAAAGCTGTACAAATAATTCCTCGAGAGTGATGAACTTGAGATAGCATAGATAGTGCGAGACGGGAAAAATGGCTTGAAACAGTCGAAAATCTGGATTTAAAAAAATCAAGCAGAAAAGCGTGGTCCCTACTCCGCAAGCTGGGTTGTATTACTCACCTCCAACACCACTGGAAGCCCATACACCCCAACAGGATCGCTTCCCATATTGTAACCAGCTCTAGAGCCGCAAAAGACAACGCACATACGAGAGATATGAAACGGAAACTCACAAATCTCAAGCGATCATGTACAAGAGAATCTGAACATTCCACTCCGTTCACCAGTGAAGAGATCACAGCAACTGTCAGAGATACGAAAGCAGGTAAAGCCCCTGGCTTCGATGACATACACCCAGAGTTTCTTCTGCATTGTGGTAAATATACAAGACAATGGCTGGCCCGATTCTTCACAGATATCATACAAACAGGCAAAATTCCGAACCTTCTTAAACAGTCAAAAATCATAGCGATATTGAAACCGGGCAAACCAAACAACATGCCACAAAGCTATCGCCCGATCGATTTGAGATTTGACGCCTGCGTATAATACTGTATGGAGATCAGGCATTATTTAAAAGCTCATGCGAAGAAAACAGCAGATCTGATAGATGGCATGCTTTCCAACAGAGACTTCCGAGTTCTCTTGGGAAATAGTATCAGTGGGTTGAAGAAGCTGAACAACGGTTTACCGCAGGGATCAGTTCTTGCCCCTCTCCTATTCAGCCTATATATTGCTGACATGCCTGAGACTAGATCGAGAAAGTTTGGATACGCAGACGACTGGGCACTCGCTATAAGACATAAAGATATCGAAGTCACGGAGGATGTTTTAACAACTGATCTGCCGACTATTGGGCAATACTTACGCAAGTGGAGACTCCAACCAAGTGCCGCCAAAACAGAGACTTGTTGCTTTCACCTGAACAACAAACTAGCCAAGTGCATTTTGAAGGTGTGCTACTCAAACACAATAAACAACCCAAATATTTAGAGGTTACTTTAGACCGAACCCTGAGGGTTTTAAAGAACACTTGTCGAAAACAGCAGCCAAGATCAGAACGCGACATAACTTCCTCCAGAAACTTTGCGGCACAACATGGTGCTCATCAGCCTCTGTACTGAGATCTTCAGCCTTCATCATCATCATCATCATCTTCAGTTTCTCTTCGTCCATCTTCGGATATAAGCCTCTCCAATTCGTCGCCATTCGCTTCTGTCGGTCGTCTGACTCATCCATTAGGTACCTGCCAGTTTCTGGATGACATCTTTCCACCTCGTTCTTGGTCGTCATGGGTTCCTTTTAGTTGTTCTGGGCCTCCACTCAGATGTCTTCTTGGTTCATCTATTATCATTTGTCCTCATCAAATGGCCAGCCCATATCCATTAAAACCTTGCCACCCGTTCTGCGATATCTATCACTTTTGTGTTTTGTCTGATCCATTCGTTTGTCTTTCGGTCTTATAGCCGTATTCCTAGCATTTTCCTCTCCATTTTTCTTTGAGCAATCCTTAAACACTCCATGGTCCCCTCATTAAGGCTCCATGTTTCTGCGGCGTACGTTAACGTCGGCAGGACACATTGGTCAAAGACTTGTGTTTTAAGGTATTGTGGAAATTTGGAATTAAGGACATCACTAAGTTTTTCATATGCTGTCCATCCAAGCCGAATTCTTCTGAAGATCTCCGCTCTACGACTGTCCATATCGAAGGATATTCTTTGTTTTAGGTACACGTACTCCTATTAATTTTACTGTTGTTGGCAAGGTCAACATCTGTAACATTGTTGGAATTAGACATTACTTTTGTTTTTGCTCTGTTCATTTGTAGGCCGTAGCTTGTTGCGGCACTGTTTAACTCCTGTAGCATGGTCTTTAAATCATCCATACTCTCGACAAAAAGTACAATATCGTCTGCAAAGCGAAGGTTATTTATTTGTCCACCATTCATGTTAACACCCTTGGCCTCCCATTCAAGTGTCTTAAAGATATCCTCCAGAACTGTTGTTGATTGGATCAGTTCCCCAAAGACGTGGACTGTCATGGTCGTGGTAAAGAGCGTTGATCAGCTGTATATATCGACTATCGATACGGCATCTCTTTAGTGCATTTAAAAAAGCCCATTTTTCAAGTGTATCGAGCGCTTTTTCAAAGTCGATAAAAGCGAGGAAGACCTGTTGATTATATTCCAGTGAGTTTGAATATGTGTAGATATGATCAATCGTACTGTACCGTCCACGAAAATTCGTCAAGCTTGTTGGTAACCCTGTTCGTTATTATTCTTGTCAGGAGCTTGTAGGTATGAGACAGCAGTGAAATCGGCCTTAGGTTTGGTATATTCAACAGCCGAACACTGCGCCCCAATTTGGGTTAACAGCGCCCACACTAGTCTGGTTGATACCCAGCTAAACCAAACAATGCGGCTCATAACAGGTACGATTAAACCAACACCTACTTACTCTCTGGCTACCCACGCTCAGCCACATTGCTCCTCCACACCTTCGCAGAGAGCACGTACTTGTCAGGGAATACAAGAAGATCTTAAATAATCAACAACTGCCGATCCATTCCGATATACCTGCCCTCAAAAGTAATCGACTCCGGTCCAGACCTCCCCCCTCAGAACTGCATGACACTGATTTTGATATAACTACCCGTTGGCGAGAAGAATGGGAAAACAACGCCTCTAGGATTCGACTTGTTACGTAAAACATGGTCAGCACTAAATAGAATTGGATCGAAATGTGGCTCGATGTAGCTTCAGGCTCACTTTTTAAATGGGGTAAAAACCTTTCCTCCCCTTGTGACTGTGGACACGATAAGCTAACAGTCCATCACATTGTTGAAGACTACTCACTATACCGGCGAACCATATCACTTCCAGATAGCGACTGAGGAAGCAATTGAATATATCAATAACTTAGATGTTTGTTTGTGAACTTATTCTTTTTTTTTCTGTGCATTGTTGCTTTTTCTTATGTTTTTTTAACTCATCTTTATTATTATTTTATACTTATGATGTGATTATGCCAAAAGCTAAATAAATAAATACCGATGGATTAATATAGCTATACTTGTATTCACGCTATCAAAAAAAATATTAAACAACCTCAAACAAATATATAAATTATGTCATATATAGTAAATTTTACGTAGATTCCGAATATTTATACTAGAAGTTTTAATAATGCCGTAATTTTCCAGAATCTTCGATTTTCCGATCCGATGTGTGATGATAATTACTACATTAATAAAATTTCCTCTCCAACTGAATTGAGCCAATTTTATATAACAATCTGTATAATTTCTCACATATTCAGATTCTCCTTTAGATTTCCTTTACAACGAGGGGTCACAAGGTTACATTTATTTTTAAAATGGCGCTTCAAGAACCATTTAAAAAAAATTAACATGGCTCCTCGTGACGTCAGAGGGAAAGGCGTCCGAATATAACGACTTAAAAACTTAAAAAATGACATAATTTATAGAAAAAAGATGAAAGAGAATGTCACCTTAAAGCTAACACTTTAGCTAACTTCGAGGCAAAACTGCAATTATACCATATTAGGAAAAAGCAAATATATAGTAAAGCACAAGTTAATGGGCCAGTTGCATGATTATCGTTATCGAGAAAAGCAGGAAAAATGAGTTGCCATTAAAATTGTGTATCGGGAGTATATACAGAAGGAATATATGTGTATACGAGGAAGATTTATAAAGTAAAGTCTTCTCCGGCCTAAGTAAGACTGCAACGACGAATTATCTAAAAGAGAACGTCACAGCAAATATTTTAGGCATTTACGGACTGAAATAGCTAACTGACATTGAGGAAGTTTTAAGCAAAAATTTTGGTACCGCAAAGGCTCAAAAAGGGCAAAGTTCCCAGGTGAAATGTTACATAAGCAAGAAATGTTTATGTAAAGCATGAAGAATAAAGAAGAAGAAAGAAATGTTTATAAAGAATATAGAAGAAGCATACATAAGTTGAAGAAATATAGAAAAAGAAGATGTTTATGAGATAAGAAGAAGCATACATACTGAGGAAATATATAAGCAAAAGTTGTGTATGCAAAGCATACATATGATGAAATAATGGAGAAATGTATAAGCAAAAGATGTTTATATAATGTGTGTTGGGAATTGACTATAATATTGTTAAAGAATGTAAATGTGACAATGATAGAAGCGGCACCGTTGCGCCCGCAAGTTTGAAGTAAATAGATTGCGTGACACTGACATATTTTTTTTATGTCAAAAAATTTTTCCTAAAAAAGTCCGAATAGAAAGATTGCGCTCTCGACATTCTCGCACACAATTGCTTTCTTTGATTGTATAACGTAATTTTAGTACGGTAGTTTAGTGGTTGAGTTGAAATGCGGCTGTTTAAACCTTCAATAAAACGATGATGTTTGTAGTCGGGAAGGTGATGTTCATTTTCCTCATTGCAAGTAAATAAAGATTTGCGAACCGACGTGAACTTTTAAGCGGGTAGCTTATTAGGACGCGACATAAATTAGTGGCGACCGTGACAGGACAGCATCGTCGTTTAGAGTCGGTTTCACAGTAAATTCAGCCAATTTTTGGATCCATTCCGTTTAAAATTACGTGTTGGAAGTTTGTGGGTCATTCCAGGATCAAATACGTACCCCGTCGTTGTCGCCGCCCCAGAGTATCCTTTTTTGCGGAAAAACGTGTTTTATCAGACAATTTGGTACGACGGATTACGCGGTTGCCGCGTTTTGCATGCTTTGAGTTGAAATTTCCGTGCAATTCTCGGTGAGACTTTTGCGCTGTTTCGCGCGCGTTTTGAACAGGTTTCGCTGAGCCGGGCGATTTCGTTTCGCGATTGACTTTTTTTAAGCGTCTATTTTTCTACTATGGAACGAGCTAAGAAAAATAGGAAGGTTTCGCGGTCGATGTTCAGCAAAAATTGCAACGACTTGGAACAATCTATAAGTGATGACAAAGATCTCACAGAAGTTAACGCCCAGTTTAAGCTGTTAAGCGCCAAGTCTGATTCCCTGAAGGTACTGGATGAAGAGATTTATCTTGGAGGATGAAAGTGTCAGTGAAGAAGATTTGGTGAAGGAGCTGGAAAGTTGTGAGAACTACAGAAAAAGGTATGTCGTACTCCAGATAAAATACAATGAATACTTAGCTAAGAAGGAGTGTCCTGAGCTGAATGAGGAGCAATTTTTTTCGATGTCATCCACCCATGTTCCAGGTAAGAGGAATTTTAAACTACCTTCTATACAATTTAAGACATTTGACGGCAATGTCAAGGATTGGTTGCCGTTTTGGGCACAATTCAGCAAAGTTCATGATGACCCTAATATTGACCCCAATGACAAGGTTGAATATTTATTGCAGGCTACTGTGCCAAATAGTAAAGCCAGACAGTTAGTTGAAAGCTTTCCTACTATTGGGAAAAATTATTTTAGCATTATTGATTGCTTAAAAGCACGTTTTGGTAGAGAAGACTTACAAATAGAGATTTATGTAAGGGAACTTTTAAAGTTGATAATTCATAATGCTATTTCTATAGATAAAACTGACTTGTCTGTATTATATGATGGTATTTCAACACAGTTAAGGGCGTTAGAGACATTGGGGGTTACATCAGAGGGTTGTGCATCAATGCTTTTCCCGTTGATTGAGTCCTGCTTGCCAGAGGATTTGCTTAGAGTGTGGCAGAGGTCTCCATTGGCTGTGCATAATTCAGAAAAAAAATTCGGTGGCAGGTAGTTTACAAGGCTTGGACCAGGATGGGGGTGAGTTGGCAGCTGAGGCCACCTCAACTTCAGAGATTCGGCTCAAGAACTTGATGTTGTTTTTAAAGGGAGAGGTCGAAGGAGAGCAAATAATAACATTGGCTACAGAGGGTTTCGGGCTTAGTGGCATTGGCTCCTGTGATTATGGCGTAGTAGGTAGGTCGAGCAGAACAACCCCAGGGCATATGGTTCCTACTGCCTCAGGTTTAATAAATTGTGATACAAGAGCCATGGTAGTAAAATATATATTTTGTGACAAACCCCATGAAGGTGCTAGGTGTTTCAAAGCTCAAAGTTACTCCTTAGAGAAACGAAAAGAGATTTTGGCCTCAAAAAGGGCATGCTTCCAATGTTTGAAGATAGGGAATCAGGCTCGCAAGTGTAAAGCGAGACTTAAATGTTTGATTTGTGGTAAGTCTCACATAGTTGTGATGTGTCCAGAAGCAGGAGGGAGTTCAGGAGGAAGCAAACAGTCTAAAGAAGAGAGAGGCTCGACTCCAACTAAGGAATCTTCTGCTATATTGTTCACCTGTACCAATGGGACTTCAAGTCATGTATTTTTACAAACTTTGAGGGTGCAGGTTAATGGTGTGAATGGGTCAAGAATGGTACGTGCATTGATTGATACAGGTTCCCAAAACACCTACATTTTGAGCTCTACTGCTCAGTTGTTGCATTATAAATCTAAGCGTCAAAATAAAATTAAACATTGCTTGTTTGGAGGTACAATGTCGGAGATGGTGCATGAATGTTACGATGTCAGACTCACTTATGGCAAATATAGTTGTACGATCGAGGCGTTGTCTCAGCCTACAATATGTGTGGATGTTTCGTCTGTATTTCATGGACCCTGGATAGATGAGTTGAAAGGTTTTAACATAAATTTAAGCGATCAGGGAGACCCAGACCCCATTGAGGTTTTAATTGGGGCAGACGTGGCTGGTAAACTATACACTGGCCAAAGGAGAGTTCTTTCTAATGGTTTGGTAGCCATCGAAACTCTCTTAGGTTGGACCTTGATGGGCAGAATTCCTTTGAATACACTAACCAACACTTGTTTGACAGCAATCTCCTTGTTCTTGAGTGATGCTTCCTTGACACAGCTGTGGGAACTGGATGTGCTAGGCATTAAAGATCCTTGCGAGACCAAGTCCAGGGACCAACTGACTGAAGCTGCAAAAGAGTTTTTTTATTGAGACTGTGACTTTAAATTCTGAACACAGGTATGAAATAAGACTGCCTTGGGTCGAAGGTCACCTACCAATCCCCTCCAATTACAGTATTGCTGTTAAAAGATTGCAGAGTACACTGAAGAAGTTGGAACATTTAAAGCTCTACAAGTCATATGATGATATTTTCCAGGAGTGGGAACAAGAGTGTATTATTGAAAGGGTTTCTGCTGCGGAGAGGCACAATAGTAATGTACATTATTTACCACACAGACCTGTAATCAAAGACGGTAGCACCACACGGATAAGACCTGTTTTTGACACTTCTGCGAAGGAGAAGGATTGTCCTTCATTGAATTGTTGTCTAGACAAAGGGCCAAATTTGATCGAGCTGATTCCAGACATCCTTGTAAGATTTCGACAGAATAGGTTTGGAGTTACTGCAGACATCCGCAAGGCATTTCTCCAGATTAGCGTCCATCCAACTGATAGGGATTTTCTTAGATTTCTTTGGACAGATCCTGATGGGCGAGAGGTTGTGTATAGGCATAGGCGAGTGGTTTTTGGGGTTAACAGCAGCCGATTCCTACTGGCAGCCACTTTGGACTACCACCTGTCGAAGGTTATGGAAAAATGTGAAAGAGGGGAGTCACTGTATGATAAAAATATTCTTGCTACTCTTTCCAGAAGTTTCTATGTCGACAACTGCGTAGCGAGTGTGCCAAATGAGAAAATCTTGGATGCCTTTATCAGGGAATCGAGTATGATTATGGCAGAAGGTCAGTTTGATCTCCGAGGGTGGGAGCACTCTGGTTCAATTAATGATTCTAAAGCTACAGCACTTCTAGGTTTGACCTGGAGTACTAGTCAGGATACTTTGAGTATTAATGAGACCTGTTTACGTAACATACATCAACATCTTGAACAGCCTGTTACTAAGCGTGTAATGCTTTCTGTGGCTCAGCGGATCTTTGATCCTGTGGGTTTTGCTTGTCCAGCTACCCTCGTGCCTAAGTTATTATTGCAAAAGATCTGGGAGAAAAAGCTTACATGGGATGCGGAGGTAGATGAAGAAACAGATAATTTGTTCAAGGCGTGGTTGAAAGATTTGAGATTCCTGCTTGATATACAAATACCTAGGTGGTTTTTTGGTGGTCCTGGAGAAGCGGAGGATACACAAATGCACATTTTCTGTGATGCAAGCAAAAATGCTTATGCCAGTGCTATTTATCTGAGGTGTGTATGTTTTGGTGAAATCCAGATTAGTCTAGTGGCAGCAAAGAGCAGGGTGGCACCAAGTAAAATTATCACAATTCCACGGTTGGAACTGTTAGCTGCGGTGATAGGGACCAGGCTATCACAAGCTGTCCAAAAAGGTTTAGGTGTTGACTTCAAATGTACTTATTGGACTGATTCTTCCACTGTGTTGGCATGGATTTACAAAAATGAAAGTTGGGGCACATTTGTGTATAACAGGGTCAAAGAAATTAGAGATGCAACATCCATTGACGATTGGCGGCATGTGCCGGGTGTTTTGAACCCCGCTGACCTCGCTTCCCGTGGGTGTTCACCCAAACACCTAGTCGAGTCAAAATGGTGGGAGGGTCCAGACTGGCTCCGTCAAGAGGATTCTTTGTGGCCTAGAGAAAAAATCGAGTACAATGAAGAGGAATTTTATTGGAGAAAAAGAAGAAGATAGTGACTTCATTGGTGAGTTCTGGGCCAAATACGTCAAGCTCGGATGACTGGCATTTGAATTATTTTTCCTCCTTTTTGAAGACCATTAGGATGATCGCTTGGGTGAAACGTTTTATAAAAAATACTCAACATCCTAAAGCAAAACTTCGTGGAGAACTTAATCAAGAAGAGATTGATGATGCTGAAGTCTTTGTTTTCACGATGGTCCAGTTAGAGTCCTTTGGTGGGTCCGATATTGTGAAATTGAAGTCTTTAGATCCATTTACTGATGAACGAGGCCTAATTAGACTAAAATTCCGAATGAGTGCTCGGCAAGATAGTGAGCTTTTCCGCTACCCAATAGTGTTGCCTTCTAAACACTCCATAGTGACCAAGATTATTTTTTGTGCTCACATTAAATCGTGTCATGTTAGAACGCAGGGTCTTTTAAGCTTATTGAGGGAAAAGTTTTGGATATTGGGTGGACGTCGAAGCATTAGGACCGTCATTTCAAGATGCGCGATTTGCAAACGATATAATAGCAAATCGTTTGGCGTTAATGCACCTTCTCTTCCTTTAGATAGAGTTAGAGACGCTTCAGTGTTTGAGGTATCTGGGGTCGATTTTGCGGGTCCAGTGTTCCTTAACTTAACTTAAGCTACCCGCTTAACTTTTAAGCGGGTAGCTTATTAGGACGCGACAATGTGTGTTTAAAAGAGAGCATACTCCTATATTTTTTACATAAAGCTAGTCACGTAATGAAGCATAGATAGATAGCATAGCATAGATACATAGATAGAGTAACTTATCACTGCCTCGTGATAAATAAGGAAATAATGTAATAACTAGTAACGTAATGTAGATATGTTCTATATTGTTGCGGAGGATTCATTATTACCTTGGAATTGATTGCCTTTGGTTCCACAAATGATTAAACTTGGTTTGAATTGGTATAGAGCCTCTTCGGCTCAGGCTCCAGGATGTAAACTGCACAAGTGCAAGTTTAGTGACCCTAATGAAATGTGTACCTATAAATTCAATTGTCATCTTGTCAAAGTCAGTTCAAAACCTGACAATCTGCAAGAGCTTTTTACTGTTTTATTATATTTGCTAACCATTTTCATTTTTAGTTTTTTGCCTTTCTTGAAAACGATGGCAGACTTGCTTATCGAATCGACGATATACATACATTGCCGAATGGGTAATTGACAGTCCACACAAAAAATTGAAAAAAATTCTCCGCATTATCGTTAACGGCATCTAACTTATAGGAAGAGTTAAAAATATAGAATTTTCAAACATTATTTGTTTTGACGTCACATCGACGCCATGTTTGTTATTTAAAATAATACAGTTAATGGAACTTCCGGTTCAATTCATTAAAGTAACTTTGTATTTCATAATGCCAAGTTATTTCTTGGTAATTAGGTATAAGCCAAATCCAATTTGTTTCAAAATAAACGCAAAAGTTTTCGCAGGAGCTCTTCCCAATATGTCAACTTAATTATTCCGTGGCCGTGTGTCTGTTTATTTGTAGGTTCCACCTATTTGGCTATGGTCTCAATAACTCAAACTACGGTCCTGTCTTTTTAGCGAGGGTTAAGCTCGATGTAGCTTCAGGCTCATCAGGTAGCGATCTCTTATACTAATTATTATTCTAGGGTTTTTGTTTCCGTCAAAATAGTCATAATTTTGACTGAGCTTTTTCATGTTCATCCGTGTGAATATTGAATTTCCTGCTAAATTATCTAATTAAAATTTTCTATAAATATAGTAGCAATAAGCTCATGGGCAAGTTGCCTTAATGCTCATATCGATCGGTGCCGATCATTTAAAATGTACCACCATCGTCTTTAAAACGAAAACATTGAAAGGCAAACACACAATAATGATCCATTATCCTGTCGCTATTATCCTCCGCAGGAAGAAATAACCCTAACGATGATCGCCTCGTCCGTCCTGCGAAATCCTGATACGGACGTCCTGTGAAAAAGCTCTTAGGCTTTCATCGGGATTGTCATCAATATTGTAGCAGGAGAAAGGGATACACAATGCCTGTTTCCAATATATATTAATAAGGATCTTTCTACCCCTTTTCTTTTGTGATTTTACTTTATATTGTTACTCGATGATTGGTTATTATGGTTTTTATGTTTAATGAAAGTTTTGTGAGAGAAGTATAATTTTCTTTCCCAAGATTAATTAAATATAATTTTTTTCATAAATTTTCACTTATATTCAAAAGCACCACTGTCGTAGCGCCTGATTGAAGTCAAAGAGGATCAGGCGTTCTGGCTGTTAGGGATAGTTTGTAAGAAATCGATATAAGAATATCCAAATCTAGGACACACCATGAACTTGCTATCACAATGCGTGAAATGATCAGAGAGCAATTGTGATTACCTTAATTATTCAAAACTTCTTATAGCCATTTTACAGTCAAATGGTGCAGGAAGAGCTGAAGTACTAAATACCGAATAGAAGTGGAAGATGCCCATGTCCAGGGGTAAATGTAACAAGGCTAAAGAGGCAAGAAGATAAAGGTTCTATCACTCTGGCTGGGATTATATCCAGATTTTAAGGGAACGCATTGATAGGAACCACCCTTGAGATTGTGAACTAAACGGTCGAATGGTTAGTGCAAACTGGATATTGAAAATGCAGATCAAGTTGTCCCTCCAACAAATATAAGCATAAGAAGATTATAAATTATGGAAAAAAAACAAGGAATCTAAATAAGAAGAAGGTTGTTTTAAAATTGTTAGTGTTCTGGAAGAAACCTATATCAAGGAGCGGTTGCAAGAACTCTAATGAAGTACAAGAAGGCACAGTTCTGTTAGGTGCTATCATGGTTATTCTCACTCTGGCTGGGATTATATCCAGATTTTGAGGGAACGCATTGAGATTGTGAATTAAATGCCCGAATGGCCAGAGCAAACTGTATATTGAAGACACAGACCAACGTGTCCCTGCAAGAAGTATTTTCAACCAATGGGCTTGAAAAAAAATTACAAATTATGGAGAGAATGCAATGCATCTAAAGAAGAAAAATGTTCTATAATTTTTAGCGTTCTGGAAGAAACCTATAACAAGGAGCGGTTGTAGGAACACTAATGAAGAAGAAGAAGGCGATTAAATATTGAATGGCTAGAATTTCGT
>MU182161.1:2577-37266 GCA_016904865.1 Pissodes strobi
GAATCCTTTATTAACAGAGCAATCTCAAATGAATACTTCTTACGACACTGTGTATGGACCCGGTGCCTGGCTGAATTAGTGTGTGAGCGGGCGCACAACTGCCCCAAACTGGCAGCCTACGTACCAGGACTTCTCCGCCCGTATTACAATTTAATTATCAAACTTTGTTTTTCGATCTCTTATCGAAGTAAAATTCTTTTTTCTAAACATGGTGTCGTTCGAACTTCTCGTTTTTCGACCTTTTGGATCCAGAAAATGTTGTGTCTCAAGTTTACCTCTCTTAAAATTTCTACGAATATTTACTTAGAACAAGAAAATATCATAGTGCTAGTTTTAATAACTTCTGGCAATTCCAATAAGAATTTGCATATAATATGTAACAATTTAGAGAATGTGTCTAATTTTCGAATAAGCTTTTATACATTTATTCCAGGGCCATTTCTAAGGTACAAAATTTAGCGTATCAGTGTCAAAGTAGAGAATTATTTATCCTGAAGCTAAAGATTATTTTTCTTCAGTATTTGCATAGATCCCCAAAAACTAAATTACAAGAAACAATTCATTTTTTAGCTGGAACATGCCAAATTCAACTTTTGGACCGAAAACGCAGCCGTAAAATAGAAGTGATAGAACAAAAATTAGCTTGGCATATCCTAAAGTATAGCTCTAATTGTGGATCTATCAAGTTTTCTTATACACGTAGATAAAGAAACTTGATAGATCTACAATTATATACCATGTCTTATACATTTAAGTGGGAGATGAACTATCTACGAAACCCAATCACAACCTACCTGGAATGCCATTGACAACAAAGTAAATGACCAAAGTGGCAATTATTACCGTTCATATGGCTTAAGATAACTGTATAGACTTAACCGTCGATTTTTGCTACCAACTGTAATCGGATAAACTTTAAACTGCCGCTGTTTGGAATACCCCAAATACTGATGTTTTCTTTTGTGAGTGGGATATGTGAGTATAATAATTAGAGCATCAGAAAAGGAACATATGGCCGCCAATTTCTTGAGCCAGGCACCAAAAATACTAGTAACAAGCGCATTGGATTCTCCCAGAAAAGGTTCTACTGCCTCCCCTTATTTTGCAAAGGTCATTAGTGATACCATTAAGTTTTTCCCTAGAGTCAGTGCTGCTAAAATCAAAGGAAGACTTTTTCTGAGTCCTCAAGGTAACCGAATTCTATACCATCCTTAAAGATGATGATAAATAGGCAGAGATCTTGTTGCGCATCTTCCTTTATACGACCAAAAGATAGAATGCAATATGTTTCTAAAAGCATATTTTCCAGATTTCCATCCAGAGCACTTTTCAAGAAATTGTGGTGCAATATGGTATGGTATGGTATGGTAGGTAGAGGGGTCGCTAGGCAAGACTTGCCCTTGAGCACGTCGACTACAATTGATCTTTTGTGTATACCCTTCTATTTTACACGAAAATTCCTATCTCCTTCGAGAACCTCAGAATACTTCGAGAGTTGAGCTTTTGTAGATCTCCCGGTGCCACAAGGGCATTTTCGAGATGCCTCAGCCTTTGGCAAGTCAGTGCTTGATATTTGCAGAGTAAGTGCTCTGACGTTTCAGCCATAGTTTTTGCAGAATATGCATTGTTCTTGAGGTGGTATCTCCAGGGGCCATGCTTAGTGAGAAGGTGCATTGATCCAATGTGTCTCTTTCCACGTTTTTTCCTATTTCTGTGTTCATATATTACGTGTCCTCTAGTGATGCCACAGAATGGTTCAGGCCCTCAAAAGGCAGCCTGTACACCATGCCGTGCCAGCTGCTCCGTTGTCTTCCACACTCTCGTGCCCTGGTACCCACTTTAGGGTGAGTCTGTTTCTGTTTGCCAGTTGATCTGCAGGGTCTTCAACTACCCCTTCAAAGGAGCGATTAAAATAGAGTTTTGTTTCCATTATATCGGTTGGTTTATTCATCGCCTCTACCTGGATGTCCTTCAGAATTTTAAGGTGACCAGTCAGGTTTCCTGACTTTAATTTTTGTGTCTGAGTTACTCTATACGCACTGTCCAGGTCTCCTAATCTATGCATATGTGCAGCGGATGGAGATCAAGTAGGGTATGCAGAACTGCTGTGGGGCACGTTTTCATAGCCCCTGTTATATCCAGATAGGCGATCCTTTGTACTCTTGTTAGCTTTCGCTGTGCTGTTATTTCCTTTGTTTTTACCCACTACAGTAAGCTGGCGTAGTTTATAACAGTGTTATAGGACCAACAGATGATGGAGGGTTTTAGGCCCCATGTTTTACCAAAGGGTCGTCGACAGGCCCAGAGCGCTGCCGTTGCTTTTTTTGCAGGTGTGGGTTCTAGGTTAGTTTACGGACAAGAAGGATGTCAAAATAGTTAACCTCTTTTGAAAACTCTACCGTTGTCCTTCCCAAAGTGTGGGTTCCAGGTTAATTTCTGGACAAGAAGGATGCCAAGATACTTAACCCCTTTTGAAAGCTTTACCGTTGTCCCTCCCATAGTGGGTGCTTGGTTCAGCTTTCTTTTTTTTTGTGAATGGGGCCAGTACGGTTTTGTTTGGGTTGACATTTAGTCTTTCCTGTGTACACCATGTGCTGACAAAGTTGAGTGCACATTGCATACGTTCTGAAAGAACGTTGTCATGCTTGCCTCTTATTATTATAAATAGGTCATCTGCGTAACCTTGGACTTCAAAGCCTGCTTCACTCAGTCTTACCAGTTGATCGTCAGCAACCAGAGACCAAGGCATGGGCGATAGGATCCCTCCTTGAGGGCATCCCTTTATTGCTTTGACTGTGACGGCTGTTTCTCCAATGGTCGCGGAGACTGCACGGCTGGTTAGCATGGATTTTATCCATTTTGCAGTGGTTGGTTCCACTCCTCTGCGGATTATGGCGCGCTGAATGGATTCATGTTGTGTGTAGCACAGGGCTACTTCATTTTCAGCCAGTGCCGTCTCAATATCGCGGACGAGATTTTGAAGAGCATGAGTGGTAGATTTCGAGGTTTGGTGCAGTAAGTGACGAACAGAGAACGATTTCACCTACTTTAACTATGGAGAAAATTGGGTTCTCAGATGTTCATCGAACACTGCTGGAATGCTAATTTTAGTAATATGAATGCATTTATGAAATCAAAATAATTTAGTTATAATTTTTGCATGTTCACTATATAAACTTATAATTAAAAGTTGCATAATAAACAGCACAATCGTCCTAGTTTTTAGAGCCAGGTAGTAAGATCATCAGAAATTTTAGAGTGTACTTGTACAATAGGATACCAAAAATTATTTTTTCGAATTTTAAGATGACACTTAGAAGCTTAAAATGCTTACGTAAATAATTTGAACTCTAGCTTAACCCTGATTAGTGCGATAGTATTACCAAAGCACTCGATAACGTCACGAAAATGGGGTTTTAATGGTCTTTACTTGAGACTGAGTATAAATCACTTAATCCTGAATGTTGAAAGCAAGCAATCCTATTAATGTACTTGAAGAAGATTGCTAGTCTTAATGGATGGAAATTGTACAACAAACGTAGATTGATTGTTCGTGTTTAGTGCTTAACGTTTCATTCTCCTGACTTAATTAAAATAAATATTTATTTGCCGTAATGGTAGCAAAAATGTTTGCAATTTTGCTAAATTGACAGAAAACCTTTCACCAAAATTATTTTGAGCGGTGTATTTTGATATTTAACAGTTTCACTTTTAGATTCTAATTTTAAATTTTGACAACGGAGGTATATTTGCCACGAAAACACAAAGTATTTTTTAGGCATTTAAGCTTCGCTGGGGTCAATAAATTGGACTAATGCCAGTTTATAACCTGAGACATGGACCGGAACGATCCTATTCATTACAGAGTTAATTAGCGTAAATGGCAAATATTTACCACCGAGCAATGAAAACCATCAGTTACAATATTATATAAATTAAAGCGAAACTTAGCTAAAGGTTTTTAAGTAATATGGAAAGCTTTCATTTTTTATTTACATACTGGGACATAACTGTCATGAATTTTGAATACGCGTACAATGAATGCCTGTATGGTGGCCACAAGTCAATGTCATCAAATCTTGTGTAAGTGGAAAATTCGCAGTATTATTGCTGTACAAATAAGAAAAATACCTTTGTAGGGTGCATGGTGTTGGATTGGTCCCAACAATTCAATAATATGGATAAGACACGCTTAAAATAATAAAAAAACAGAAAATAACCACCTTCTAAGACAAAAAATAGCGTTTTTGAATGAATATGAATTCCTAATTCAATATCAATGAAAACGCGGAAAAATCAAGGAGAATAATGAGCAGTTACCCACAAATTCTGAAAAACGTTAGGTAGCTAATACTGAGCATTTGTACAGCCAAGTCGCTGTACCAAATCGAATAGAGGAGATAACCTTTAAACTTCGAATGCATTTTTGTCAAACCAAATCATCTCAGCAGGCCAATTTTGGAAGATAAAAATGTTATCATCCTTTGTCTTGCTGAACACTGGTTGATACCAGAGGAAAAAGGGCATAAAGTCGAGAGTTGGGAGAGACGCTTGACTTTGTTGTTGTAAGGGATAATAGTTTTAATATAGAAAAATAGAGCTCTTGGCCATATATTTAAAGAGATAGGTAATCTGCGCCTAAATAACTCCATCGGGCGCTGAAGGGTATGATTAGCCAAACGGGCCATTGTGGGAAAGTTGTGCTGGCAGGCGACTTTAATGTGGCCCTTGGGGTTAGAGGCCGGAGCTCTTTGGATCGTCTTGATCTCCTGGTGCAGACTTACAAGTCTTGGTAACTCATAATCGGGTCTACTCCTGAAGAAGCCTGTTTAATTAGTGTTCTTACACTTCTCAATTTTGACTCCTTTTCAGCTGAAATAATAGACCTAAAAATAGCAAGGATCATCTGGTGGATCATATTGGCGAGCAAAATGTCCAGATATCAAAACCATATTTAGACCAATAACGCAGTCTTTTTCGCTAAAGACATATTCTATCCAATCCAACCAGCCAAATAAAGTAAGTAGGTATAATGCAGAGTTGAAAGAAATGCTGAATTTCTTTAGTGATGTTTGTAAGAGGCAGGATAGAGTGAATGATCGAATAGAGTATGCAAAATATATAAAGCAAGAAATACCATAGAAAGTGTTAAGAGGTTTGCAAATAATAGGGCCATAATTAATTCTCAAAACCTTATTAGATGTGGGATATTTTAAATACGCAAAAAACAACAAAGAGTAATTCATATCCTTAAATTTTTGGATCAAATAGTCTTTTTCCGCATGTCAGAATGGCTTCAGGCAAGACAAAAATGCCAATCATGCGATGTTGGACCTCCTGTCCTAAGTCATATAATGGATAGCTTTAAAGGTCAATTATGTCTCTCAGTTTTGTTCTGCGACTTCAGCAAAGCGCTAGTATGATATCCTTAAAAACTGGCCTATTATCACTACGGCAAGGACAGCATACAACTTTATATCAATTCATATCTGCAGGAACGATGTCAAGTAGTCAAGACAAACGGTCCGCTCCCACAGAATTATCTGTAGGTGTCCCCCAAGGATAAGTTTTAGGACCAATAAAGTCAAAGTCAAAGTCAAATAAGCTTTATGGTCCAAAGATAATATATCTCATTGACAAAGCAAGGTCTTAAATTAAATGATGTCTAATCTATTTAATCGAGGTAAAATTAAAAATTAAAATAACAGTAACAAATTTTGAATATTGAAATCAGAGTTAATATCAAAATCTAAACAACAAAAGACAAAAAAAAAATAAGACCATACAAGAGAAAATACAAGACAAATCAATCAGATAAATAAGCACAATACATCACAATCTATCACTATAAAACTCGTTCAAGCCATAATAGGCCCTACTCAGCAGCATTCTGCGGACCTTTCTCTTAAAGAGAGGCAAGGTGGAAGCACGTTCAGGCCGTTTGGCAAATGATTATAAATCTTTATGCTCTCGTAAATAATGGATCTCTTGGTCGACGATGGTATCGGTAGTGGTATATCTAAATATTGTCCAGTGTTATGATGTAAAGCAACCTGAGGCTACTTTTTTTGGCAAGATCAACAATATGATCGTTAAACCTAAGCTCCCTATCTATTTCAACGCCCAGAAGTTTGGCACCCAAACGGCTCCCGAGAGCAGCATCCCCAATACCCAGCTCCTCCATGTCACATTTGAAATCAACTATATTTGTTTTCCTCAAGTTAATAACAAGGAGGTTAGAGTCACGCCAGGTTTTAGCCATTAATAAATCCGAGGAAACTACCCTTTTCAGAGCTTCAAAGTCGACACCATGCCATAATATAGTTGTGTCGTCCGCGAATAGGGTGAATTGGCCACTGATGTCTAAGGTGACCAAGTCATTCATATAAAGAAGGAACAAAAACGGTCTTAGGAGAGAGCTCTGAGGCACACCCAATTTAACCACCCGACCCGCGGAGCTCTCAGGACCCAAAAAGACCCTCTGCTGGCGATCCGTCAGATAGGACTCAAACCACGATTAGGACACACCTCTAAAACCATAGTTATGGAGTTTATCCAGCAGAATCCTGTGACCGACACAGTCAAATGCTTTGGACAAGTCACAAAAACTGATGCAGCCACCCCACTCATGTTTAATTGTGAGTACAGACCCTCCAACAGTCTATACATCGCATCATTCGTACCGCTATTCCGCCGAAAACCAAACTGATTACTGCTCAGAATGTTATGCTTGGCAGTAAAAGCGATTATTCGTGCTTTCACTAACTTATCTATAATTTTTGATAATGTTGATAGTAAAGAGATCGGACGGTAATTGGAGGGGTCATCAACCTCGCCCCCTTTGTAAAGTGGGACCACCTTTGATAACTTTAAACAAGAAGGGGACACTGCCAACTCTCAGGAAGTATTTATTGCCTGAACCAGCAGGTCAAGTACATCACCTGCAAGGTCAAGAAATATCCTCGCCGACAACTCATCCATCCCTGACGCACTCTTTATTCCCTATAGAGGATATAGCTTATTTTACTTCTTCCAAACAGGTGGGAGTAAAATAAAGTTAGACATAGAAAACCCGGACATATAACTAAGAGGGTCGACCACCGGAACAATACCCTCAGTAAGTTTCTCCGGTATAGTACAGTAAAAGACATCAATGTGTCTGTTGATAGCTGTTTATCACCCACTGTTTCAAAAGGTCTATTTGTCTTTGTAAATTCATTGACTATCGACCAGCTTTCTTTTTGTTTATTACCCGCTTTTTGAATGCGGTTTCTATAATAGTTATTTTTTGCTAGCTTTATCAACATTCTATAAAGTTTCCTGTATTTATTGAAATAATTATAGAAATTAGAATTGTCAGTATACTTCCTAATGAGATGCAATGAACGTAAGTTAGCTGCCGACGACGTTTTCAGTCCCCCAGTCGACCAGGGCTTTCTTGTCTTTTACCTATTTTTTTTTAACAGGAAAATCATAACTAAATATGTTGACCACGGTCTCATAGAATGACTTAATAGGGTCCCGGGATCCCCGGATGCCATTCCAGCAAGCCGAACAACTCAACTGGTAAAACCTATCATAATTTCTGCCACTAAAAATTCTACCATATCTACAGCGATAATGAGATCGCACACCATCGACAGAGACATCACAGACAACAGCATCATGATCAGACAAGGCGGCGGATTTGACAATAGAACAGTTAACATTCTTAACATTTATATTAGATCATATAAAATCAGTCAACGCCAAGATAACATTTGTCGAAACATATATCTAATATTTAGCTTAATCAAAAATTGATTTGCATCTGAAGAAGGAGATCTGTATATGCAGATTATATACAAATTCAATTGCTTGGAAAGAATCACTAAAAACTCGAAAGTACCCTCCTCAAAAAGATCATCAAATTGATCAGTAGACTTAAATAATTTATCCCACAAAAAATGCTCGCCAATTAAGATCATGAAGCCACCATGAACTGATCTAGATCTACAAAATGCTGATAGGGCCACATATCCCTGAACATACACCAATTCATTCTGCTTCAGCCAATGCTCAGTCAGTAAGATCACACCAGAATACTTACAGTTCTCCAAAAACACAAATTATTCATCAGCCTTATTTCGTCACATTGAATATTAAGTAACAATAATTTCATGTTTGTACTGCAATTAAATACTAATTTTCTATTACTAAAGGCACATTTAAAAAATTTTTTGCCTCCACATCAGGATCATCTGAGTTAAGTAATCCATTGGTAACTTGAGCGGACCCATGAATATCTGTGTCAGTGCTCGCAATCGAGGCAGGGTACACTTCACCATGAGATAAAAGGGCTTTAATATCACCAATATATTAATAATATTTTCAATTTTTATTAATGATCTCCTACTAAGTCAATGATTGTGATATTATGTACTTTTGTTGACGATACCATTCTGTTTACAAATGGCATTTCAGCATATGTGGCTCTGCAAAATATAAATAAGGAGAAGCGCATCGTAGAAGGATGATTTTTGTCAAACAGACTCCTATTGAATACTGATAAAACGCAAAGCATGATGTTTGCTCTGAGGAGTGATTCTAGCAATAATGTGTGTGTCAAGCTTTTGCGTCCATATAGTGTGTGTATGTAAAAAGCTAAGTGGTAGTGCATAATGACTGCTTTAGGATATAGATAGGACCGCAAGGGGGCCTTTGCTGATCACTTTCCCCTCAGCATCCATCCTTGAAAGTGTCATAATCATATAATAAAGAGATGACCGGCGAATGTACCAGATCATCTATGACCATGCCACGAGGAATAGGACAAAATTTCTTTCTAAGCGTTGTAGATTGGAAAAGTGTCAAACTAGACCGGAACATCTTGCAGTGAAGTTGTTTAATAAATTGCCAATAACTGCAAAACAATTCCGCCCTAAAACTCCTTAAATAGCGTGTAAATGAATTTCTCTTAAAGCATAGCTTTTACAGCATTGAAGAATACTTGAATCATAATTTTTAATATGTTTGTTGATATGCAGTTTATTGTGTTGTTTCTCTAATGTTTTATTTTTGAAATTTGTCTTTGATGTGTTTTAGTTCACTTTTATAATTTTATTTTTATTTTACAACAGGTATAAAGGAATTTGAATTTCAATTACTTAGGAATACCAGTTAGTCAGTAAATTGGAATAGTATATAATTAACCCATTTTATATCGAAAAATTGTCGAAAGGAGATAGTTATAGAATTTTGCAAGGAATCGTACTTATTAAGTTCAAATGAACTGTAAGAAATTAAGTCATTGCTGCATTTTATTCTAAAGTACAGCGTTCGATTTACGAAGGGATTAAAACTTATACAACTTTATTTGCTCCATTTCTTAGAAATAAATTTGAAAAGGTTTTATTAAAATATTTCAGTTCTTATTTTTCTCAAATGTTTATTGTGAAAGATGTCAAAAAGATCGAAAAGTTACTTTCGGAGTAATATATAGTTCCTGAGTTCAACTAATTTCATCTATATTTAAAATCGATAAGATTCTAACTTATTTTATTAAATAAGATAATTTGAAGGCACAATTAATCTAAAGACTTATGACGACAATAATTTAGTTTCATTCTTGATGAGGATTTCATGACATAAGCGTAGCAAATATTGAGCCAAAATCTTGAGATACGTTTTTCATTTACAATTAAAATCTGCGTTGTACATGGTACCAAACCCAGAAACATAGTTTCTTTCCTTTCACTGGTAGATTTATGTGGTTGATATTCTCCTTACCTTACATTAGAACTTAACATACCTTTTCTGAACTTAAAATTTATATCGTAAAATTTAACAGGCTAATTATTATTTCATACTTTGGAATATTGGAACGTACACAACTGGTATCGACGGATACAGTTCCGAAGAGTTCGTAGTCGTCCCTCATTTTCGAACGTTCTCTTGACCGAGATATTATCGTTGGATAACTATTCTTATGAATTTTTCATGAGATAAATTGGGAAGCACTCTGCCATTAATGTTTATTCGTATTATCGGCAATATCGTCTCGTAAATGTATTTTATGTAAAGTGAGACTACCCTTTTCAAAAGGATCCATCCTCTGCCCGGTCTTTCGCTAACTTAGAAAGTTCATTCAGGTTGATTCCTGCCAGTTTGAGACCCCTTTTAGTCGAAGTGATGCTGCCCCACATGGCGTGACGTGCAGCTTCACGTGGCGCAGTTAATTAAGGCCAGCCATGTCGTCCTGTGAGTTAGGAAGTAGCCACCAACGACTGCCAGTGAATTCCACTTTCGGGAGACTGTGTGAGAATGACATACAAATAGGTCCTATCATTGCTTATTTTACTTGTCATGCGTTGCATTGTCTCTTTCGAACTTATCGTTAAATGACTTTCAATCATTTATTATCTTTTATCGTATCTATTACCGTTTCTTACCGTTATTTGATTAACTAATACCGACTTTCTCCACTACGGTATACGATATCTTCTTGCTTAGCCACTGTCTTGCTAATATTAATTTAATTTTCTGATTTGCTTTTTTGTATTATTTACCGTATTTGTATCGAACTTACCGTTAAATGACTTTTAATAATTTGTAATCTTTTATCGCATTTATTACCGTTTCTTTGATTGATTAATACCGACTTTCTTCCTTACTGTAGATAATATTATGTTGGTTAGCAAATGTCCTACTAATACTATTGTAATTACCTGATTTACCTTTTTGCGTTACGGATACATACTGAAATGCTACGCACTCACTGTAGTTTGCTGTAAACTTAATGACATTAGGCCGTCTTACATAACTCCCACTTTAGGTTTTTTTCCATAAGCAGACTACTGAATTGAGCTCACTTCGATTTCCCCTGTAGACCTTCATTAACCATATATTCTCTTCACAGAGTAATTTATTTGATTTAATATTTCTCTTTTAACTGTTTATTTGTCCACTGATATTATCGCTGCCATGGGATTATTTTATAATTGATTTTTTTATTTTCTGTATTTAATGTGCTTTATTTAAGGCGTTCTGTGATTATCTGTTACTTAGTCAGAACCTTAAAAATTCAGATTTTAGTTAGGAATATTTAAAAAAGGAACTAATGATTTAGAACTTGAGATTAAGTGTTAATTATCTTATAACTTGAGTGATACTTATTTGAAAGAATATTATTATTATTATTATAAGTGCAAGATCATAATCTCATTTATGCTTGAGATCTAATTAATTTTGCATTGTACACGTTATGTGAGGATATATCTAATAATTAAATTAATAGCTTAATTAGGATCTTTGATGAATTTGGTATACTGAAGGCAAGATCAAGTTGTGTTCGTGCAATCTCTTTTTAGGTTTCTTAATATTCTTTGATAGGGTATTTTTCTAAATTTTATTCCCCTTATTTCAATGCTTAAAAATTATTGAAGTATTCGTATTAAAACATTTAGTGACG
Source organism: Pissodes strobi (assembly GCA_016904865.1). NCBI lineage: Eukaryota > Metazoa > Arthropoda > Insecta > Coleoptera > Curculionidae > Pissodes > Pissodes strobi. Next base: position 14,027 of record MU182161.1, read on the forward strand.
CCTTAACCCAACTGTCTACGCTACGACCCACATCTATAAATATTAATACCGCTAAGTGAACTAGGCATGTGGACCGGTTGTTAAGCAATTAACCAGTCGCGTTACAGTTAATAACATCAATAATATGGATATTATGCATGTGACTGTTAAAAGTATTTTCTTGAAAATAGTGTCATCTCGAGGTAGATTTAAATTTCTCCTTACTGGTCTCTCCTGAAAAGAGGCTTAGACATTAATCGTAGCGCCTGTAAAAATTATGAGACTATATGGGATATAGAATAATAAATATTTCATAATACAGCGTGTCTTCGCAAATATTAAAATATATATAGAGAACCTAAGAGATAATAATAACGAAATAATTCTGGGGACAGAAGACAAACTTGCGAGATGGAAAGAATACATTCAAACACTTTTCGACGATAATTGACCTTGTGTCCTACCACCCATAGATAATCACATAGATGAAAAAGGTCCAGAAATAACTAAAGAAGACGTTGTTCATGCAATAAAGGCACAGAAAAATGGAAAAGCCACCGGCCCCGACAAAATCAGTGCCGAAATACTCCAATTAATCGCAGAAAACGAAAGCAAAAGTCTAGACTTGATAACATCACTATTCAATAAGATATATAACTCCGGCAAAACACCATCAGACTAGCTGAAGTCAACATTCGTAACACTGCCAAAAACCCTAATTCCTCACAATGCGATGACTACCGGCAAAGACAATACTACTAATTGTCTTTGCTACCGGATAATAAGCCTGTTGTATCATGTCCTTAAAACTTTTCTCAGAATCATCCATACACGAATTTACAAGAAGTGCGAATATCAGATGGATAACACTCAGTTCGGGTTTCGAAATAGATTGGGAACGCAAGAAGCTCCTTTTTCCCTAAATGTACTGACACAAAGATGTAGAGACATGAATGTAGAGGTATCTGCATGTTTCATAGATTACCGAAAAGCGTTCGACTGCGTTAACCATCAAAAGATGATTCTGGGAGCAACCGGGATCGACGAACAAGACCTACGCGTTATCTCAGAACTCAATTGGCACCAAACGGCCACAGTCGAAATAGAACAAACAACATCGGAAGACATGTGGATTAGACGGGGAGTTCGACAGGGTTGCGTTTTGTCCCCGCTCCTATTTAATCTGTATTCGGGTTCTATATTTAGAGAAGCATTAGACGAGGCCCAAGGTGGAATTAAGATCAACGGAATAATAATAAATAATATTATGTACGCTGACGATACCGTCTTAATAGCAAACAACGTACAAGAACTACAAAATATAATAAATTCCGTAGTCCGTCATAGCGAAATGTTCGGCATATATCTAAATGTCTCCAAAACCAAAACACTAGTGTTCTCAAAGAAGCCAACAGATGTACATTTACATGTCAAGGAACAAAGAATAGAACAAGTAACCTCGATAAAAATATCTGGAAGTTAAATATCAACAGCCAGTGAAACCAGAAAAAAGAAATATTATCAAGGATTGAACAAGCGACGAAAACACTCATGAGCATGAAAACATTTTTTACAAGATTAGACCTTGGTATAGAGCTTAGAATTCGAATTCTCAGATGCTACGTTTCCTCTATCCTACTCTACGAATCTCATGGATACAAAAGACCACTAACAACTATGTACTCCAACGCATGATTAAACAAAAAGAACTGCTAAACACCATCAAAGAGAAAAAATTACAATACCTGGGTCATGGACTGAGAGGTGAAAGATACGAATTACTCCTACTCATAATAGAGGGTAAAGCACGAGGTAAAAGATCAGTAGGAAGACGCCAGAATTCATGGCTTAAGGACCTGAGAAGATGGTTTGACCGCTCATCTCTCTCTATTTCGTGCTGCAGTTTCTAAGACTACAATTGCCATTTGGTCACCAACCTTCGAAAGGAGAGGGAGCAATAAGAAGAAGAAGAAGAAGAGAACCTAAATTCAGCTTAATTTAATTTTATATCTACAGTGACCGACGCACTATATGAGAGTGTTTTTACTTTAATATGTTGGCACATTTTTATTTAGGCAATCGTTTCTGCTCCATTAAATGCCGTAAAATTGCCTTCTAGGGATTAATGAGAGATCACAATTAATATCAGGAGCAGACAGACAAAGAACTTATCGCTTCATTCCCTGGGCAGAAGCACTGTGTGGCTAGCGGTTAAAAATAGATTTGGGATATGCTGCAAGGGCCTTTGGGACTATCGGCAAGGATTTTTACCCCCCCCCTTAACTACTATTATACCAGCAGTTAAGTCGGCCGATCTTGCTTGCCGCTCTAATTGCTCTTCTTCTTCCAATCCCGTTGCCTGGAAAATCTCCTTTAAGACAAGAGTTAGGTGCATCTTGCTGAAAGTTTAATATCTTGCAGAGCAAAATGACCATCTGCATCAGTTTGATTTTCTAGCTCTTCTGTTAGGAGAGGATTCATAGTCTGTCTGTGTTCAGACATAACTCACCATTAAGGTCCGATTATGGCATATTCTAGAATATCTGCCGAAACATTAAGTTTTGTGGCCTGTATGTACATGCCCATAAAGAAGAAATATACCCTCACTATTTGACATGATTTTGCAGAATTCTGTAATATCAAAATCATTTGCGTTTTGGAGGGATCGAATTTAATTAACTGTAATGCCTTTTTCACGGTTTTATGAGCCACTGATCGCAGAGAGTTGGTAGGTTCTGTAACAAAAACGCCTACAATTTCAATTAGGGCAAGTTTATCCAGTAGTCGTCGATAAACTCTTTTTCCTATTTACAGCTGAGTTAGCCATTTGAAAACTTCTTAAGTTTGTCCAACAGGTACGCGTGATTCACATTATGATGCGGAGTAGTTACTGCTCGGTCTTCTAGCATAACTTCCTTAATTTAAAATCGCTATTACAAAGCCAAATAAAACTATTCAACTCGGTGCAACAAATGAAAAATCAATCGATAAATCATTTGGCAAATGTCGAATTAAAAAATAAGGACCTCTTAAGTGTTCTCCTCGATATATTAGTTTACGAGTTGCATCGAATTTCCATCTTTTTTTCCCAACCTGTCTACCAGATAATAAATAATGATTTTCAAATGATTCTCCATATATAGCAACTGCCCGATTGGTTCATTGATTCCGCATAAAAATAACTGGAAAATTATAAGCATAAAATTTAATTTATATTAGACATATCAAATAGTATAACTCAAACAAACTATCATCCAACTCGCTTGGCAGCCCAGCTCGTTATTCTGGCACGTGGCGGGTGCTGACTATGGCTCGATGTAAATGGGTCACGGCTAACACGTTGTCCATTTTAATGACCCTTGCCACTTAAAGGTAAGTGATTCGTCTTAAGTGTGAAAAGGGAGCAATCGTATTTGTTTGCTTCAAGGTGTTTGCGAATTCTGCGATCTTTGGCTGACAAGTAATTTGGCGTAGTGGAGGCTTAAACATAAAACAGATCTTCGTCATGCGCTGGTGTTCTTTAGTTAATTGCCGTTATTTGCATTATACATGAAGAAACTATATTGTGACTCGAAGAGTTTTTAATGTAGGTATGTATGTTTTATTTTTCCAAATCATATTTTTCCATAACTACAAGGCAGATAGCAATATAGAAAGAACTTACTGCATGTCGACATTTTATCGATAAATGTTGACATACATCCAATTATTCAGTAATTATTCAGTGCTTGTCCGAAATATTTTCAAAATGGAAATATTTCCAACACACACCTGTGCATATGAACATTTGGGTGGTATGAAAATATTTGTTTGAAAAAATAATTTAGTTTTTCCCATTATTACAAGCCGAGCCCCATAAGTCTTAAGAAGGCAAACATTTCACGATTATGCATTGTTTTAGATATAGCGTCAATATCTTAGGAATCAATGTATATAATAACCAAACTAAACATAAATTAACCGCACTCCAGGACTCTTAAAATACATAAAAGCAGCTCTTCGCTTGAGCAAGTAACGGATTGCTTAAGGTAAAGGTAAAAAAACGATTTCTAATAACTATCAAACTCATGAAAAACTGATCAATTTACAGCTCTTAAAATATCTCAAATCGGCAGGAATCATAAGCGATGAGCAGATCAGCGAGAGATCTCCTGCCTTTCGTGTGGACCACAACCATCGAGAGCTACGGCGAATCTCGTGCAGTGGCTCTCGACATATCCAAAGCATTTGATAGGCTGTGGCATGGCGCATTGTTAAGCAAATTGACGGCATACGGACTACCTCCAGCACTGCGTCTATGGCTTTCCAATTTATTAAGGGATCGAAGCATTCGAGCTGGTATTGATGGACAACTCTCTGAGGAATTTAAAATCAATGCTCAAAGATATATATTATCTCCCACATTGCTCTTGCTCTATATCGACGATCTCTTAGACAGGACAAACAATTCCATATACAGCTTTGCAGACGACAGCACTCTTATATCCTCATTCACGTCGCAGACTCCAATGACCGCTGCTCGTTTACAAAGCGAGCAAGAAAATCAGATTGCTGCCATCAATGAGAATATGAACGCCATCATGGAATCGGGTGAGGAAAACAATGCCCAGTTTAACACAGGAAATACCCAAGTGGTTGTCTTCTGAAAGAAGACAAACACCGCGGGACCTGACTTATCAATGACGGGACAAACACTGACTCTGGCCATATCTATAATCCTGCTGGGCATCAACGTAGAAAACAACATGTCTTGATGCAGTCACGTCATCAAAATCGCCAAGCCATCATCCCAAAAGCTAGGAGCACTGTATAGAGCAAAAAAGTTTTATACCCCTCATCAGCTCTTACTGCTCTATACGGCTCAGATAAGACCATCTCTGGAATACTGTTCCCAGGTGTGGAGCTCGGCACTCAAACACTTGCTCAAGATATTAGACTCCATACAGAGGGGAGCGTCCGTCTTGTGGATGACCCAGAGTTGATTAAAGACCTTGATAGCCTTGAACATCGAAGAAAAGTGACGGATCTACCTCTTCACTATGGCACGTGTTCGAACGAGCTGCCACTTATGATTCCACCCAGAGTTGTGCCAAATACAAACATCCGTCAAACACAAGCTGCTCATCAACATATGAATCAGTTACGAACACCTGGGACGGCGCTGTCACGAGACTCCTTTGTTTGGAGGACTACCTCTTCCTGAAATGGACTTCCGAGTAGCGTCTTTTCCAAAAACTACAGCCTACAGCTCTTCAAATAGAACATCCATCGTCTTCTACGCACACCCACCGCTCGTTGAGTGATATAGAATTTTGCTTTTGTGTGTGTGCCAAATATTAAGAAAAGAAACTATTGTAGCTATTGTCTTTAACTATTACAATATACAATACATGTTCTATTAATTGCTCAATTCAGAACTCACTACGAGGAGGTGGCTGCTTAAGTGATTAACCTTATAACCACCCCCTTCCTCTATTTTTTGACCCCTTATTCTAATTGTAGATCTAATGTACTTAAATATTATTCAATTTTGTTTCCTTCGGATTGCTAGTTTTTTGTATGCAAATGTAGCAGTTCACTCGTATCATGACCACAACTTCTTCCTGATGCTTCAGCTCGACAGCTTGAGTGTGACCTCTACATTTTTTAATGGTGATGGCAGATTTATTCTGAAGCGCTGTCATTAAATCGTCGGTAGAAATATACAACATAAGGAGCGGTTCGAATACGGTACATTTCTTCCATTCGAATCTCTAGAATTTCTAGCTTTCAAAATGCGGCAAAGGCCAAGACCTCTTATATGATTCCTAGAATATGTGATCATGGCGAATAAAATGTTTCAGGGTGTGCAAAATTAGCGTTTGTGCTAATAACATTGTCAATGATCTTCTCTATTTCATTTCGAAATTACCTGGATAGACGTATCGATTTACATAAATGTTGCGCTTTATACTGGCATAATGGTTTTGTTTTTATATTAAACCACTTTGGCGAGTAGATTTTCATTATAAAACTTTTCAGTTCAACCAAGGTTTCAGAATCCTCAATTGTCAAAATATATAAACGCAATAACCTTTGGCGCATGACTTAGTTTTCCCGTTTTTTTTTTTGCCAGGCTGGTCAGCTTAAATTCTGTTTCTTATTGCATATGGTATAAGTACGGTTGATAGCTACGTAGATTTTTTTCATCAAATTCAAGGTAAGTCAGTCAGTTTTAATTGGTAGAGGTTGCTTTACCGATCTTGCCTCGCATGCTGCCAAAAGAGATCCAATGTGCCCTAAAAATGAGGGTGCCCCTCTTAGTTTTTCCCTCCAAATCTTGAAGGAGATATCGAAGAGGTGGCATGAAGTCAACATATCAGCCACTGAACGGGTTTTTCAATCTGTACTTCCATTAATCGAATCACAACACCTATCCAGAACGTGTTAACATTTGTTCAATCACAACCGCTTGCCTTAATATATTTTGCGTCTACTGATTTAGCTTCTAAACAATACAATAGGGCTTCGACTACATTAGCAGCAGTTCCAGGTCCCTCAATAGTTAAGTGATCAAAATACCTGCTTTCTGCCTCTTCTATGAGAGTCATATGCTATTCTTGTCTAATAATACGCCGTCCTTCACTCAGAATCCATGTCCTTCAATCAAAATAAAGTTCTTCTTTTTTTTCTTTCTGTCAAAAGTTATTTGTAAGAATTTCCTTTTTCTGAAGTTCTCTTCTGATCATATTTCTATCAATCACCTTGACTGCGTTGTCGAACCCAAACTAAGCCAAAATATTCAATGTTGGCCTATGCGAGGCACCGCCTATCTGTCATTTTACTTTGATTTGTTGCTCTTTTGCTGGATGTTTTTTTAGAGAATAAGACCACTAAAAACTTCTTCGGATATGTCTTCTTCACTGGAAGAACTGTCTTTTAAATATTCCGTGGAAGTTAAGGCATATGAACTAGAATCTTATTAGCGACCTAAAGATCCTGGTTCTAGTGTTGGTAGTCGCTGATGTTCTTGCCTTTCTTGAATATATTTGGTAGTAATTTTATCTATTTCATTGACTACCAAAATGCCTTTGACAATGTATAGCATGACCTGTTGATCAGTAGACTGCGGGAAATAGCAATTGGCTATGAGGATGTTAGAATTATAAAACAGCTTTATTGGGGACAGTCTGCTGAAATCCGAAACAGCAGAGATCTCCTGACGCAGGAATTTAACATCGCTAAAGGGACTCGACAGGAATGCGTTCTATCTCCCATGCTTTTTAACATCTACTTAGATAAGATCTTCCAACTAGCTCTAGACAACGTGGTTACTGGAATAAAAATAAACGGCAAATCCATCAACAACATTCGATATGCAAATGATACCGCAATCCTGACTAATAATCTAGATAGAGTGACCGAAGTAGACGAACAGTTTGGATTGAGCATTAACATCACAAAAACTGAAATGATGATTATCAGTAGGCAAGAATACAATAACATCAACCTTACAATCAATTGTGTAGCAGTTAAAAGAGTAATAAAACTTAAAGTAGCCTGGGAGATACTTTCAATGAGAAGTGAGATCGTGAGGAGAAGGTAAAAATGCGAATCGGAGCTGCTAAATCCACGTATTTGAAAATGAAAAGTGTGCTTCTCCAGAGAACACTACTGGTTGACCTTAGTGACCAGATACGCATCTTATTGTATCGTTTAGAAACATGGTCGCTCAAGGTCAGAACACTGAATAAAATAGAAGCAAAATGCGAATACTACGAAGAATGCTTCGGGTCTCCTGGACAGAGCATATGTCAAATGATGATGCTTTACTGAGAGCTGGGGTATTTGGGCAACATACTTAGGGCTGACCGATATTCTATCCCAAAACTCATTATTCAGGGCATTGAAGGGAGACGTGGGCCGGAACGTATACAGTATTCCTGGTACCGTAATATCAGAGATTGGTGCGTGACACCGGATGCCGGGTCTATATTTCGCCAAGCTCGGAGCAACACACTTGTCATTCAGTAATGGATAGGGATCTCCAAGGTGCAGAGCATGCACAAGGGACGAGAAGACGAAGCATTAATTTTATCTACAACGCCAGTTGGCATTTTTCGAGAGCCTTCTAATCTTAAAGAAACTCCTGCTCTATCTGAAGTTCAATTTAAAGTTTTTCACACTTGCATGACTCAAAATTGAAACAATTGCATGAAGAACTATCAAACAGTTTTTCTTCTTCTAATTTGAAGTTTACCATCTTTTCCTGAGGCGACGCTCTCTTTCCTCTTTTTATTGGCTTTATTAAATTATCTTATTTGTTGTGATACGCTGATAGCATAGCTCTTATTCATATGGTTTCGACTGCAGGCAAAAAGCATGTCAGACCATGTCAAATATTGTAAGGATTGTAAAAAATCGGTGAGGGGAAGTATGTGGGCAAGTCACCTCCGAACAAACAACGATAAAGATAACCAGTAAAATGAAATGAAAATTATGAAATCTGCATTTCAAAAACGCATAATATCGTATAGTTGCCCAACGCGTTCAATTTTATTCGCCAGAATATTCATATTTTTTTATTCTGTTGGTTGCTTGCCAGATAAAGCTTTAACACTTGGTTTGAACTAAAAATAATTAGACCTGATTGCATCTTCATAAGTTGGAAGTACAGTCTTTATAGCACCCTTCGCGTTACCAATCTAAGAATGTTAATTTTACAAAAATTTTATTGCAAGCCCATTGGGAGGAGGCCATTGCTTTAATATTGATGAACAATATTCAGGATATTTTTAAAGTTATGTTGCATTTTTTTAGTGAAACTTCTTTAGCGAGGGTAAAGTCAGAAAAAATTAAACGCTTATCAAAGCGAAACGCTTATCAAATATGAAACGGTTATCAAACTGAAACGCCCTTTAATTAAGCATGTTCCAGTATAGCTAGATGGTTGAAATTTTCAGGACATGTAGCCGGGGTAAAATGGGGATCTTAAGCCAAAACTGGACCCAGTATCCCCCCTTCCCCCGTTCGGCCAGAAGGTAGGTGCGCCTCATGAAGGGATATCTTTGACCATATGGGGCGGACCAGGGGTTCTAATTTAAGGGGGATTTTGAGAAAAAATCGTTTTTTGCCTATATCTCTGCTACGGAGCCTCGGATCGAAAATCTGACAAGCGATGACCCCGTTTCACGCGGTCATTAGTGCGGAGGTGGGGGGGGGGGAGAATTATACCAGCACCCACCACCAACCCAAACTAACCCAAAAATTTTCGAAAAAATGGGGACAAATTGAAAAAACCTAAAAAATTGTTCGGAAAGTTAATAAAAGTATTATAAAACGAAATAAGAAAAAAAAATAGAGAAACGCGGTTTTCGGCGAAAAAAAGGCGAATGAATTCAGCTACAAGATCGGGAATGGCAAAAGTGGCATGCAAAAAATGCTTTATGTAAAAAAGCACATTTTTGTAAAAATGGGAAAAAGTTGACGAAACGTAAAAAAATATTAAAAGTATTATAAAACGAAATAAAGAAAAAAATTTATAAAAAAAAGTTTAAGAAACGCGGTTTTCGGCGAAAAAAAATTAAAAAAAAGGAAAAAGAAGTGTCGAAACCGGGGGGCAAAAAAAAGCTTAAAAAAACTCAATTCCTAATATCATTTTCAGAAGTTTCACGTCAGCTGTGTGGTTTTAAAGGTGAGGCACGCAATTTTTCTTTCTGCTGCATGAAATTAAATTTCATCATTTTCGTTTCGCCTTATGGACATTCAACAAGCATGATTTTGTATCTTTAACATAACATAAACGGAATTATTGGGGATAATATATTAAAATTAAAAATATATGCTCATAAAAGTAAATCGAAACAAATCCAAGTAGATTTTCTAAACTACAATAAAGGTATATAAATATATCGCACAAATTTTCAAACTAACCTAAATTATCTCAAATTCATCACGGAATACTTAATGTACAGAACAAACTATTATAAATTATAAACAGGTCGAGAATGACTAACCGGAACCAGTGATCTCAAGCGATGAGAAAAAATTAAAAATAAATCTTAAATTTGTTCATATTAAAAAATCCCGATAATTGATCCACAGATCCCTAGGCATATATAGTTCAAAAAAATACAATTCTTTCAACGAAAAATTTAAATTAACTTATGTAAACTTAAATTTTGAATTTATATGAAAAATATACAGTTTTTATATATTGCAACATTTATCTGTAGACAATATAAGTGTTGTTATAGCATGAAACACCTTCCTTGTCATTTCTATCCCATAGAATAATTCATTTCACTATAGGTATAGATTTAAAGGACTTCATTTTTCTTAAGAAAATAGGATCATTTAATGTCCATTTGGCTTGTTAAGATATAACCCAGTAAATGGATTTTAAACAGTAGAAAAAACGAATTAATTTTGATAAAATTTTCTGTACACGTTCTTTTTAAGTTTTTTTTTGTAGCCGCGTCGTGAGGATTGAAAAAACCGAGACGATAGTTCGAGAGGGAATTTATAGGAGAAAAACCCTCTAAACATTCCCTGTTTTAAAAACGTCGCGTCGGGAGAATGAATTTTTGATGGAAAATATAAAAGTCGGGAAAATGAAATTAGGAGGGATGTAAAAATCACTTCCGCTTCTGTCTCGGTTGATTCAACGAAGCAGCTCTTCGGTGCCATTTTGGGTATCGCGTGGCATTCTTTCAGGGACCGTTTGGGGTCCCGGAGGAGGAGTCGGACGTCCTAGCAGGCGTAGTCTCTGCCGTTGCATTTTATTCCATCATATTTGCTTAGCCAGAGAAGATAACCATTCACGCCTTAATGAGGGCATTAATTGTTGCAGGATGGCCGAATGTAACAAGCAAATTGTGGAGAGGCAACGTGCGACGTTCAAATAGGCGAGGACGTTACAACCCTGGAAGGCGAATGGCGCAGTAGGAGAACGACTAGCATGATGTTATATACGGAGTATATATATATATATATATATATATAGATTAGACATAAGGCGTAGATATAGTTATTGTATGAGTATCAGAGTCGATTCATGGCGTTATGTAATAATGATGACTATACTGGCGAAGCTTTAGGGTGTAAGGCTTACCAGAGAGAAACAGAAAAAGGGACAAGAGTGAATAACAGAAAAAATCTCAGTACTGATGTAAGAGCGAAGACATTGTAAGACAAAATGCAGACAAAAGTATAATGAAGTACACAAACAAATCAGAAACGAAATAAGGACAGCTAAAGAAACTTTTTATGAAAGAAAATGCGAGGAAATTGAAGAACTGCAACTAAAACATGACACTTTTAACCTACATAAAAAGATAAAGGAATTGGCAGGTATACAGAAACGGAAGTAGGTATCCCAAGCTTTTATGCAACGCAAATGGAGAAATAATAACCGGTCTACAACAAAAGCTTATGAATTGGAAGAATTATGTAGAAGAATTGTTCGACGATGAAAGACAAGAACATAATATACCTAGCATACAAGGCAACGAAGGATCAGAAATAACTAAAGAAGAAATACTACACGCTATAAAAACAATGAAGAATCGTAAATCACCGGGTCCAGACGGGCTTACATCGGAACTTCTCAAGCTTGTGGAAGGTGATTCAGTGAATACTCTAGTCGACCTTTTTAACTGCATCTACAAAACAGGAGAAATACCAAAGGAATAGCTCCTGTCAACTTTTGTCACCATACCAAAAAAGGCAAACGCAAAACAGTGCACTGACCATCGCACAATAAGTCTAATGGGACACACATTAAAAGTATTCCTCAAAGTGATTCACACAAGAATTCACAAAAAACTAGATGTAGATATTGGTGATACTCAATTCGGATTTCGGAACGGACTTGGAACAAGAGAAGCACTATTTGCACTTAACGCCATGTGCCAAAGATGTCTAGATATGAACCAAAATATATATATGTGCTTCATTGACTATAACAAAGCGTTCGATCATCTAATGAGACTGCTGGCAGAAAAAAGCTTGGATAAAAGGGACATCAGGATTATTTTCAAGATTTACTATAACCAAAAAGCGAATATTCGAATAGAGCAAGAGACAACGGAGGAAATCGAGATTAAGAAAGGCGTAAAACAGGGATATATACTCTCACCAATCCTATTCAACCTATACTCAGAAGACACCATAAACAGAGCACTTTCAGAGCAACATATGAGCATTAAAATAAAGGGCATCCAATAAACAACTTAAGATATGCCGATGACACGGTTGTAATTGTAGAAACTCCAGAAGATCTTCAGATACTAATTAACAGAGTAGTAGAATGCAGTGAAGAATTCGGATTATCACTTAACATCAGCAAAACAAAAATAATGGTGGTATCTCAATCACCACAAAACGTCCCTGACATAACCGTACATGGTCAAAAAATTTAACGTGTGAGAAAATATAATTACCTGGAAACGAAAATAACGATAGTTCTGAAGAAATAAGGATCAGAGTGGAAAAAGCTAGAGCCACATTTACTTAAATAAAGAACGTGTTCTGCGGACGAGATCTAAGCCTTGAGCTTAAAATTCGCCTTGTGAGATGTTACGTGCTGTCGGTTCTTTTCTACGGAATGGAAGCGGGGACATTAAAAAAGATCGATGCCAAGAGGACAGAAGCATTTGAAATGTGGATGTACCGTAGAATACTGAGAAAAAGATCGATACCAAGAGGAAAGAAGCATTTGAAATGTGGATGTACCGTAGAATACTGAGAATATCGTGGACAGAGAGAGTGACTGAGTGACAAATGTGGAGGCTTTGCGATGAATGCAGAAAGAGAAAGAATTGATACTTACTATTAATAAGCGCAAACTGCAATACTTGGGACATGTTATGAGGGGAGATAAATACCAATTACTGCAACTTATTATCCAGGAAAAAATAATGGGCAAAAGATCCATAGGAAGAAGAACTTAAGAGGATGAAACAATTGCACCAACTGCCAACTGTTTAGATCTGCAGTATCAAAAATACGAATAGCTTTGATGATAGCCAAACTTCGGAACGAAGACGGCACCTAAAGAAGAAGAAGAAGAAAAAAGATAATATAAGTTATGGAAGGAAATAGGACGTACTATTTTGGACTTTTTTGCCTGCTGCTAGCTGATTTTCCATATATGATGATGATGCATTTGGAATTTTATAATAAAGTTCATTGCTCATTCGAAGATTTGGACTTTGTGTAATTTTTGCGAAAGGAATTATTCTTGATTTACCTGGTAACTTAGTAGTTCAAATGAATCGTTTTTTATTCCAAAAATTATTATTAGTAGCTCTTTAATATTAATTTTATTTTAAATTAATTTTTTATAGGCTGATAATATTTTTTTAAAAACTACTAATTATCTTGTGAAGCACTATCAGTGGGGTACTTAGGATTTTTCTCCGGGTGGGGTATGAAATTTGACAATAAAATACTGGCCATTCTGCATGGTTATTAAATGATAGAATAGAAGTGGAAGTAGATCAGACATTAATTCCGTATCCCTTTAAAAAAAATTGTTTTAAGATTTTGAGAGATTAAAGAATATGTGAACATCGCACAAAATACTTAAATAATAATGCTCCATTTAAATAAGTTACCTAGAAAATGGCGTCATCAGATCAGCATATGGATCCAATCTCAGTTTCATAGTTTTTAATCTCTAATCTTTTATTTCGCGTTTGTTTGAATATTTATTTTTAGTTTGTATTTAGGCCCATATATTCTGTATTAAAAATTTAATATCAACATTTTTGTCTTTATTTTTGCTCTGGACGGTAAAATCAAAACTAATAATGGATATTCCGTGCCGAAATGTCTAGATCCACAACTAAGTAATGCATCGCTGTTTTGGGGATACACAAGGAATTACTATTAAATTACCTAAATAAGTTACAAACGTAGCGCTATAATTAAGATAAATTAATGCATTGGCAATCATAAAAAAATATTCGCAGGTTTGCAACGCACCTGTTCATGCTTAAATATTGATTATAAGTAACAAAATGTTTAATACCTATAATTATATGCTCTACGAGAGTTATGTACTCTGCATATGTATACTCTCAAATGTGAATAAAAGTTACAAGATATACTCTATGAAGCAGTCTTGTAAGATTGTCGGAAGTAAATCCTCGATTTAAGTGACATCCCACTTCTGAATTAGCACGCGGAATGATGCAATATCAATAGACGATACTCAATATTACACAACAATTATCATTGTTGAGAACGAAAAGTATTTTTACATGGATATTGTGAATACTTTTCTGCTGACTATAAATATGCGTAACAGATATTTATTAATTCATACTAATTGCACCCTACACGATATATTATACATTGTAAATATTATTTAGGAGCATTTTGCTCTTGGTAAACGCATTTTTCGATAGGTGTAATAGGATTTATCCTTATTTGAAGCAACTATTTAAGTTATCTTCTAATGGAGCGGTTTACAAAGTAAATTTAAAAAGAGGGAATATTTTGCTACAAACCTAACATCCAGTCATAACCTTATATTTCATAATAGATTCTCTTAAATTGCGTAGCAATTTTCAAGAAAATGTTGTAAGGTTGCTAGTAGATCTGGGAAAAGAGACAACGAAGCAATATAATAAACAAGGCAATAATTGTATAGCACGGAAGAAAAAAAGGGGAAAAATCATAAATTGAAATTTGCCTAAATATCAAGAGTTTAAATCGCAAATGGGAAAATATGAAAAAATAAATTTAAAAGAGATATCTTGAATATAAGATGAGGACCAATAATACTTGCTACATGCTAAAGTTTAATCTTAAATTTGGAGCTTAAAGAGAATATGTAAAAACGGTCCAAATAACCCATGCGTAGATGCATAGTGGGAATAAATAAACCAGGACTTTTATATATAATCAGCAGATATCCGTAATTGTTAATTTGTTTAGCAACCATTCTATTTAACTATGATCAAGATATTATAGACTGATTTGTTTCGTATGACATCCCACTTCTGAATTACTATTTAGCAAATATTATGAGTAGTTTATGAATAATAATTATCGAAATTGTCACAAATTTCCGAATGAAAATTATTATGGTTGATTTACGATTAATTTTCCGGATGATTTACGTTATTTTGTTCGACTATATGTTACAAATATTATTATATTAAATTAAGATGCTCTTTACAAAATTCATGTCAGTTTCCCGACACATTTATTATTCATTCAAATATCTTGACAACTCGAATATTAAGATAAATATCAAACATTACCTTCTAGTTAACCCACAACTGGTAACTGAGGGGTTAAAATAAAAAAATGTTAATTTATGCAATGATATCGGAAATTTGCACGTCGCGCCGCCCTAATGCTGAATCGTCGGGCAAAACCGGCCGGCGACAAAATCAGCGCATTACTGGCATAGCACTCATAGCAGACACAAATTGTGCGCCCAAATGAGAGTAAGAAAAGAACGCCTGGCCAGAGTCGCACGCTTCTTGCAGCCCTGAAGTGGCGCAATTTATGCGTTTTGTAGTTTGTTATGTTGCGTTGTTTGCATTTCAAATTTTGGCACAACTAAGGCGAGTTTGCAGGGTCTTTTGTGTACAGGTCATGTTAGTTTTGCTAACAGAATATTTCAGTTTAGACTGTTACTTTGCTACCCAAACGCAACGCTTAAATTATTGTGCAAAATATGAAAATAATAATTATTTCATGAAAAATAAATCAATGCTAAATATGAACTCTTGTATTTGCCGTTAATGGAATATGACATATCTGGTGCAATAAATATATTTTCAGAGTATTTGAAGAGCTTACTTGCAAATATTATTAAGTCCAAAGTGGTAGATGTGGTTCTCCCGCATCACCCGGTTTGGTTTAGGTGGCGTGAAATGACCTCTAGTTCATGTTTCGTCACCATCTCATTGTGATGCGGTTCCCAGGGTGGAATAGGAGAATAACTACATGATAGCGCCTCCCGGATCAAAATGCTCCGGAGGTAAAATAGCCTCTTATCCGGATCTCCGGGTGGAGGCTGGCCTGGGGGACCATCAGGTCTGAACAGAAAATAGACTGCAATTGAACTTCTGCAACATTAGGGACATTAACACATATATTAACTCGATCTACTAGCCTAAAATCAAATAAGCCTCATATTTTAGCTTTATCAGAAAGAAAAGTGATTCGACATAACTCTGGATTAGCTGTTTGTCTAGGCAGCCCTTGATAGATTAATTTAATTTAGACTGTAGTAGGGCATTTTCTAGACATGTAGAATAATTAGCCTTTGAAGGGTTTGAAAGGGAGTAGTTGAGTCAAACAGCTCTGGGTTTGTACTGATTTTATTAACAATTTGATTTGTATTTCTACAAAAAGGTTCCTAATCTAAATATTATAAAACATAATGTACATGTATACAAAAATGATGATATGTTATTCTTTAATTATTACACACGGTGACCTCCTTCGTTCTGTAATTTGCTGCGGTGCATTTTTCTGGGTCGACGTACAGCTAGGATGCGGTCCCAGCAGACTTAATACGTCATGCTTATTTGAAATTATTTAGTTTTTTTTTTGTGGGAGAATAATTCTACAGAGCGGCAAGAAATAATGGCTAATGGAGATTAGACATTCTGGCGGCCAGGACTGTGATGGTTCCGCAAGCGCGTGTAGGTTCGAGAATGCTGCTGATGTGTGAAATAGGGATTTATTGATCTTGGTTGCGGTTGGCTGGATTGTTGTAGATGTGGAAGGTGTCTAATTCTATACCCCGATCAACCTCTTCTCTATTTCGAGTAATTGGCTTGTGGTGATATTTTTGTCTTTTGTAATACCATAGTCCACTGATAATTGCAGCTAATACTGCTATTGCAAATATCGTGGTGCTGCTAATTAGTGTATTATTGAGTGAACTCCACCTTGTCTCTGTCAGTTCATGGTCGATTTCTACTTCTTCCTCCATGAGGGTGTCCAGGCTTCCAGAAGGAGTGATTACTAGTTCCTTATCTGAGTTTAAATGGATTTTAGCAGCGCGAGGTAATGTAGTTAGGTTTATCCTGGCAGGTTTAAACAGAGTTTTACGTACTGAAACAGTCTCGCTTCTTTTTGGAGTTAATATGATTTTGCTCGTTTTTACAAAACAGTTTTGGGAAATCTCAATAATTCCTGTATAGTTTAATGTGATTTCATCACTTATTCCATCGCAGATCACTGCAACCCTTGTTTTTGATGGTGAGATAAATAACCAAGCATAAGTTACTTCCAAATCAGGGATTGCAGCCGGTTTTCGTGAGTGTCGCATGTTGTGTTTTCTGTTCGTTGATATATACAATGCGGATTATTCTCGATGCCTCATGTACTTGCTTGATAGATTATTGGGATCTCAGTGGAGTTTCGCTGTAGTTTCTTGACTGGTTACTTCTCGATGGTACCCTTTATACCGCCTTGCTTGCTCGGAGGACCAGAATGTCTAGCCAGCCCTTGATAGATTAATTTAATGTAGATTTCACTAGGGAGTTTTCTAGACATGTAGAATAATTAGCCTTTGAATGATCTCAAAGGGAGTAGTTGAGTCAAACAGCTCTGGGTTTGTACTGATTTTATTAACAATTTGATTTGTATTTATACAAAAAGGTTCCTAATCTAAATACTATAAAACATATGTTTGTACATGTATACAAACATGATGACATGTTATTATTTAATTATTACACACGGTGACCTCCTTCGTTCTGTAATTTGCTGCGGTGCAATTTCTGGGTCGACGTACAGCTAGGATGCGGTCTCAGCAGACTTAATACGTCATGCTTGTTTGAAATTATTAAGTTTATTTTTGTTGGAGAATAATTCTACAGGGCGGCAAGAAATAGCTAATGGAGATTAAACAGCTGTTTTTATATGAGACGATTTATGTTGCAAACGAGAAAAAACATACGAAACTAAGGACTTCGCTGTCATGTGGTTCAAATATTAAGCACAGACGGAGCAATCAAATTCATTTGTTGCTTGTATAGACCAACCAGCGAATACAAATATAAACGGCTTTTCTCAAATCTTGGCAATCAATTTGATTTTCTGCAGATCAACAACTATCCAACGGCTGACGTTGTCATAGTAGGAGATCAATCGCCTGGTTGAAACACCCCAACGAAAAAGACGATGAAAGACGAGAAACACTTTTGCTATTAGTCACGGACTTACTCAGCTGGTTGACGAACCTACCCGGATCCCTGAGCATCACAGAGACTTTGAAAGCCTCCTGTATCTATTCTTAATAACTAATCCTGACGTCTACACCATAACCGTCCTACCTTCGTCGGGCTCGTCAGACCACAATCTTATTTCTGCAACCTGTGAACTGGTGGTTATCAAAACACAAGTGACAGGTACCCCGAAAGGTTTGGCACTACAAATCGGCAAAGTGGCGTGACCTTCGCGAATTTAACTTTTCTTTCCTTGGAAATATGTCTGCTATAGGAATCAAGACACCTCTGAATCTGCTGATGAGATTACTCAAGTTATCGTAGCTGGTATGGAAACTTTCATTTTATGAAACGTGTCTCAAACAGTAAACCATGGTTTGGCACATGTTAAAAATGCCGCCCACCGTAAACAGCGCCGAGATTCGACAGCCGAAACTCGAAATATATTTATCACGATTAGAAACCAGTGGAAGTGGATCATTGACGAGAGTAAGGAAAGATATAACGAGCAGATCAAGAACAAGCCTCTCAACTATCCTAACGGATCGAAATCCTTTTGGTCAGTGGTGAAAGCTGTCAATCAGGCTTTCTCAAAGAGGTCAATTTCACCACTGACGAAAGATAATGGACAATAGCGGAAAAGGCAAAAGGAAAATCGAACATTTTTGCCGAAATGTTGCATCAAATTCTACCTTAGATCCTCAATGAGAGACTACCTTAACTATCCCGAGAGTGAACTCCTCAATGGCAGGTCTGGTATTTCGCCAACGCGAAGTGAAACGAATACTCAAAGACCTAGACACTAACAAGGCCAGAGGACCGGATGGCATTCCCGCAATAGTGCTTAAGAAATGTGCTGCTGAACTAACAGCTTAACGATGCAGGCTTTCCTTCCTATCATACAGGACTGCATGCTTTCCTTCTAACTAGATATGAGCTCAGGTGCAACCAATCCCGAAGAGAGGTAAAAAAACGGTTTCAAATATCTTCCGCCCTATTGCCTTAGGTCCCATCATGCACAAAGTTATAGAGAAACTGATCAACGAACAGCTCTTAAAATGTCTCGAATGTGCAGGCATCATAAGCGAAGCGGCCAGTATGGCTTCCTTAAGCACAGATCAACAGGAGATCTCCTGACTTACGTGACCTACCTGTGGACCAAAGCCATCGAGAGCTACGGCCAATCACGTGCAGTGGCTCTCGACATATCCAAAGCATTTGATAGGGTGTGGCAAGACGAATTGTTAAGCAAATTGACACACATTGCTTCTACGGTTTTCCAATTTCTTAAGGGATAGAATAAGCATCCGAATTGTTATTGATGGACATCTCTGGTAGGAATTTAAAATCAATGCAGGAGTTCCTCAAGGACCTAGATTATCTCCCACACTGTTTCTGCTCTATATCAACAATTTCTTAGACTGGACAAACGATTCTATTTACAACTTTGTAGAAGACAGGTCTCTTATGTCCTCATTCATGTCGCGGACTTCAATTACCTCTGCTCGTTCCCAACGTTAGCGAGAAAACCAGATTGCTGCCATTAATGAGGATATGAACGTCATCGCGGAATGGGATGAGGAAAACAATGCTCCATTTAACGTAAGAAAGACCCCCAAGCAGCTGTCTTCTCAAAAAAAGCAAACACCGTAGGACTTGACCTATCAATTATAGGACAAATACTGAATCTAAACTCATCCATAAGCTTGCTGGGCATCAACGTAGAAAACAACATGTCTTGGCGTAATCTCCAAGGCAGCAGCACAAAAGCTCAGAGCATTCTCTAGAGCAAAAAAGTTGTATGTACCCTATCAGCTCTTACTCTCTGGAACATTGTTACCATGTGTTCGGCGCGGCGCCCAAAAACTTGCTCAATATATTAGATGCCATACAGAGGAGAGCCGTCCATCTTGTGGATAACCCAGAGTTGACTAAATACCTTAATAGCCCTGAATATCGAAGAAAAGTAGCGGACCTATATCTTTACTAACGATACTACTACGGAAGGTGTTCTGTTCGAACGAGCTGGCACTTATAATTCCGCCCAGAGTTGTGCCAAACAGAAACACTCATCAGACACAGGCTGGTCCTGGTAAATGCAAAACTAGATATTTTCTAAAACTATCAAGGAAGAACTTGGAAATAATGACAGAAATACTTACCGGTCATTGCAGACTAAATGACTATCTACACAAGATAGGTGTCGTTGACGACTCCTTATGCAGAGAATGCTTAGAGGACGATGAGACGGCAGAACACATTCTATGCGACTACCCCGCTCTCGCCAGAGAAAGACATACTCACCTGAAGATACAATGGCCAACGATGGCCGACATAACAGAATGCGATCTAAGCCGCATACTGAGCTATATAAACACCGTAGGCCTGGGGGCACAATGGGCCCGCTCAAGTTGCCTAAGTGCGCAAGTGGCTGTAATATTTATGCCTCACCACCCCTTCCTTATCCATATCCGTATCCAGACACAGGCTGCTCGTCAACATTCGATTTAGTTACGAATAGCTAGGACGTCGCTCTTAAAAGACTCCTTTCTGAAGGACTACCTTGCTCTGGAATGAACTTCCGAGTAAAACTTTTCCCGACAGCTACAACCTACAGCGCTTCAAGTCCAACGTCCACCATCATTTCCGCACAAGCTCCGCTCGTTGAGTGGTATAGGATTTTCCTTTTGTGTGTGTGTGTCGAACATAAAAAAAATATATTCATTTCTGTGTACAAATATGCTGATGATAATAGCAATTTCATTATTACGTTTGCGTTTCTTGACAATGTTTGTTAAAATATACATTTGAAATAGCTCCAACAGAACTAGAAATGCTTTCCAAGCAACTGTTCATTGTATAGCTTCAATTATATCACACTTCATATAGAAAATAAGATATTATAATTGAAGAGAATGACGTTTACTTCTTAACCCTTCTTCTTGAGTTAATTTAGTGTATTGGTTAAATAAGTCTTAGCTTACCAATCAGGCAGCTACCATTAACTCAGTTTTAGTATTTGTTTATAAAATATAAGCCCGGTGGCATACAAGGCGGGAGCGGTGGCAGGAAGCCGCATCAGGCAACGTACACCAGAGCGGTTTTCGACGACGCGACGTGTAGCAAAGTAGAAGCTTCTGGTTTCGGTTCAACGTAGTTTTATTTCAGTATATAACTGCCTTTAATATATTTAGTAATGAAACAATCTTTGTATATCATGCAAATTTTAATCCAAAGGGATTTCTAAATAGAGCTTAACAGAGCGCCTTCGGCCGTAGCCATCATCAGTGTTACCTGAAAGTAAGTAAAAGAACCCCTTGTCAGTGGAGAGTCAAAGAATGTTGTTGAGTTGAGACAAGGGTTATTTTTGGCAAACATTTTTATGAGATGAATACTGTTATGCTCAATTACAAATTTGTTGGGATTAAAAAAAAATTATTACAAAAAAGGGGGGGTTAGCTAAAGTTATTAATTAAGAATGATGATTTTTGTGTCTTTTTGGTACGTAAAAATGAAATGGTGGACTTATTTTACTTACTTGTCAGTGGACAAATGACATATCCATGGATCAAACACACAACAAAAATCGACAATGGTCACAATTAAATATCACACTTTGTACGTCACATTTTGAGAAATGGTTCACATAATTTAGATTAAAATAGAGCAAATTAAAAACAAAAGCATGGTACCAAGACCCACGCTTTTGGATGACACATCGAATGTGTCAACTGTCGTTATTGACAGTCTTGACAGGCAGACTAATGAGGCTTATACGCAGAAAAACGGCGGTAATTTTGTGAATTTTAAGAGTTTTAAAAATACAAGTATTAAGTTGAGAGATAAAATTAAATAAAGTTACTGCAGTGGTCTAAAGTTAACCTAAAGCATAAAAGGACTTGCTACTGTGCCAGATGAGACTAACCAAATGTCATAATATGTATTAAATGGCTAATTTGCAAGTGAATACTTGGAAATTCGGTTGAATGTTTAAGTGGTGGCTTGAAAGTTGGTTTGGAAGGAAGAAAATGCTTGATCAAGTGAAAATAGAGGACTAACTTAGAGGTGAGGCTAGCCTAAGCTAACTCAACTCGACGGATAGAACAGAAAAGAAAGGAGATGACAATAACCTGAGTTAACTCAACTCCTAGAGGACTAACTTAAGAAGGGATGAATTTAGCCTAAGCTGAATCAACTTGAAAGATAGAGAAAGAAGAGGGAGAAAGATGAAAAATAAAAATAAAATAAAATAAAATAAAATTACATTACTGTAGTAAAAATAGGAGAAATTATTTGAAATAGAAAATGCTTGATCAAGCGACCCTCCCAACCTACAAGTGTATGGGCGAAAAGTTAATTCAGTCGAGAAGCATTCTGTGTAATGGAATGTAAGATCTGTTAAGATTGACCTGAGTGTTGAGGCAATGGTTGTTTGTACCCAGCTCGTTGTGGATCTCGATGTTCTCCATGAAATCCAGCCTATTGAAGTTTTTTGATGAAATGTTATGCAAGATCTTTGAATCGGAATAAGAACTGAAGTTGTGGTTATGATTTCGCAAATGTTCTCCGAAAGCAGAATTGTTTCTGTTCAAATGTTCGTTGATACGGACTTTCAATTGTCTACATGTCCTACCTATGTAGGTGCACTCTCAAGAGTTGCACGACATCTTATAAATAGCACTTTTTGAGAGAATATCTATTTTATATTTAAAAAGGTTTGTAATTGATGATTTCTGATTTTAAAGGAAAGATGAGAATTACTGACAAATTGGTGAATTGTTTTGGAAATCTTACGGTTCGTCTCCAAGTCAAAAAAAGGGATGGAGAAGTATTTTTTCTGTGAATTGTCTATTAAGCTGCGAGAAAGTAGTTTTGTTGATTAAAGTGTCAACAAGACTAGGATCAAAATGGTTGTTGAACGCGATTTATATAATTATATTTACTTCTTTGTTGTATTCGACAGAAGACAAAGATATATTAAGTAACCTATGGAAAGCTGCAATCCTGTGTTGCCACGGGTGATGAGACAAGTAAGATATTGTGTGGTCCGTTTGGTTGCCGTTAGGCATCCTATAG